>WYDF02313246.1:0-14845 GCA_009867245.2 Adranes taylori
GCAACCTCTCTGTCCACTCCAGGCGCTCTGTCCCGGCGTTGGACTCAGTTCCTCCCTCGTTAGAGAACCTGCATCTCGAGCTACAGTCAACTGAGGAACTGGTTTCACTTGTTTCTTTATTTTTCTTCGGAACTAAGTGTGTAGTTTCTTCAGGGGAGTTGACCCGGAAGAAACCTGTGAAATTTTGTCGGCGGGAGATATTGTGCCGCTGCCCACAAACCCAAGGGTATTTTACAGTTTAGGGGCTAGAGACTGGCCGGCAAGTAATGTGCTCCCTTTTGTTGTCAGCAGGCCATTGGGGGTATATGATCTTCTTCCTCCTTTAAGCGATTCGGGTACGTGTAATTATTATTATTATTATTCACGAAGATATTAAAGATTGAAATTTATTGGATCTTTCTGTAATAAGAAATAATTAAAATATAGAGTACGGGAAAAACAATTTCGAAATCGTAAAGAACGACATGAAAAACTATAAAAATTTTAAACAATATGATGCTTTGAGTTTTATTTTATTACTTTTTCGTTAATTTGTGTCTGATTTTATTTAACCAAATTTAAAAGAAGTTTGTTATTTTCAGTAATTATATATTTTTATATAACTTTGTAAACTCTATAATTTTATTTTCAATATATGTGTAGTAATGTTAAAATGTTCCTATGCGTATAAAAATGTAAAAAGTAAAATCAACTATATTTTTATTATTAAATAGTTGTTTATATAACTAATAATATAAATAAATAATAATCATTTTAATTATGCAGAGCAGCACAAAAATCACTTAATTTAATAACAAATATGAGAATGATGACTGCATAATGATTAAAATTATTCGGCGCATTGTTGGTTTGATCTGCTCAGTCTTTGGATTATCCTCGCAGAGAACCTCTCCTCTTCGAAGGAACATCGACACAACCTGACACAGCAGTACTGGCTGCTCGCCGTTTGAACTAGTGTTCGGAAAAACACAAAACTTACCCACATCGATAGTAGGAAAACCGAGCATATGCTACAATTCTGATGATTACCTGCAAGATTTGAAAACAAAAATTTCGAATTAGCCATGAAGTAGCAAGTAATAAGTAAACACTTGTATATGGCTATGATATGATATATCATCTGTATAAAAAATATATTTAGGATTTGAATAAAATTTTTGTTTAAACTAAGCTTCCTTAAAAAAATGTTCACTTTTTCGAAAATAAATTTCTGACCAAACTTACATTCATTAATGGGTTAGGATAGGGATACCAACTCGGCCCAGCCCGAAAGGATTACATTTCTTTTAAAAGCAAGAGTACATAATTTTACTTGTCAAAAGAGTACATGTAGTACGGTTAGTAACCATAGGTTAAGAGAGAAACAAATTCTAAATGGACAGAAACAAATTTTAAATGACTACACTACAATAAGTAGCAAAAATACGGATTCAGATTCAGCACTTCTACTTCTCCTTGAAGATGCGGGACTCAAGTATAAAAAATTTTAACTTCCACAAAAAATATGACTAAGCATAATTTAAGATTTTCACTTTTTCAACTAAAATATGTGCGCTAACGTAGGATCCACCATTTTCTGATTTGAAAAATGTTCACTGATATGAAATAGAGCGGAAAGACCCACGAATTTCCAGAGAACATTAATATTTTTAATATAATAAGAAAATAACTGATGCAATATGCTGTGCATAATTTTATTTCATTTACGAAAAAGAGAACACCCCTCGTATATACATAATCTAATCAAAATAACAAATGTGTATTTATCTATGCATATAAACATAGTCGGCTGCGAGTGAACAACCACGCGGTCGAGCTATGTTTTCATACCGGATAGTATTTGTGAGTCAGCAGCTATATAGAGTTGTTGAGAGCGATCAGTGACGTACTAAAACAAGTGCTAGTATATTTATGTTACCTTGCTGCTCTCCAGTTCGTACATACTTTGACTGTTTACAAAATCTTGTAGTAGTCGTCATTTATTTTGATAATTCATATAAAACATTAAAACAAAAAATGTGTTTACGTGATATGTTTAAAATGAATGATATAGTCTTACACATTTTTGCATTCGAGAAAATACCACTTTACTTTGAAAACATTTAATGTGTACTTAGACGTGGGAATGTACAACCTTTTAGCTTTCCTAGGGCGCTATCGAAAGCAGACGAATTATATTTAATAATATATTTACATATATATTTTATTATAATTATTTATTTATTTATTTTATTACAAAGCAATGCGCTTATTTTAATAATAGTAAAATAATAGAACGGAACCCTTATAATCCCATTCAGAAAAATATTTTCCCATACAACATTTATATTATTTTTGTTACGGAACTTTTGAAATTTATTATACAGTTTTCTCATACCGAGTACATTTGTTTGGAAGTAAATTTATAGTCTACACGCTTGTGTGCCAACAACATCGCTGTTAAAGGGTTAATAATTGGTTTCACTTTTATACAACTTGAATATTTTGGCATACTCAAGACCTCTGATAGATATTTTCTGTGGTTGTTCTTTTCTCTACTGTAATAAGATTCTTAACCCGGAAATTATCAATAAATTCTTTTACTTCATTTTTTTTATGTGGCTGATGTTTCCCACGGTAGTCGCAAGGCAGAAGTGCACCCTGTGACTTATTTTTCAGTAGCCTGTCTAATCTACCAGCAGACAGCTAGCACAGTTTTTAAATTATGATTTTACGAAATAAAATAACATAAATACAAACCTGAAACACAGCTTGAAAAAATTGCACACCTTTTGCTCCGTACCATTTTCATCAGGTATAAGGTAGAATTTGCCAGTCATTGACACCCTCCCAATAATAGACACCGTCATCTTTTTTTCATTTAATAGGATATCTACAAGCTTGTTGGCAATAATTATGAATATTTACAATTTTCATAGTGATTTGGCAACACTGGTCGTCTATATTTTTCCCTTGTTTTGTTGAGACAGGAGCACTTTGTTTTGGAACATGTTCTAAATTTTACCACCAGTTAGTGAAATTGTTAAGTACTTTTTAAAAACATAATCCTGACAAATGTGCTCATATTTTTCATCGTTTTGTTGCTTGAACTACATGGTAGAAACCTCAAAAATACTATTTGCTAGAAGAATATCGTTCATTATAAATTTTAGGTTATAATCTTAACATGTCAATTATTGGAATCTCAAAAGGCTAATTTCCAGTAATTGACACCCATGTCAAACACCCATGTTTTAATAGTGCAGAACTGTGCATTTCAGAGCGTTGTTGCCAATATAGATTTTCTTACGAACAACGTATTTGACAGTGGTGTTGTTCACTAGGGTGTCAATGATTTGAATTCATTGGAATGATTTTTTGCAGGCTAAATAACTATACTTACTTGATATGGCACTCAAGAGCAAATGAATTATGGCCTGGAGTTGGTTCAACGTGAACGGATGTTCTATTGCTGCAGCAACAACACAAACTGGTGTTCCACGCAAAGCGCTGCTATATAAGGCATCAGGAAATAAAATGGTGGTCAAGGTTTTTAAAGAGACATCCAGAGAGTGTGCCAAAATTAACAGTTTCCAGAGAAAATGTTACCGAGGATAAGATATGAAGTTGGTTTTCTGAAATCCAAAGCTATTTAAATGAAAAGAAACCCGTGGACATATTTAATGAACCGGAAAGAGTATTTAACTCTGATGAAAGTGCTTTTATACCTTAGTCCTAAGGGAGACAAAGTAATAGTTAAAAACGGCACAAAAGATGTTTCTGGAGAGATGAAAAAGGAAACTTTACAGTTCTTGTAACTGCAAATGTTTCTGGGACACGAGCACCCCCAATGCAGTTACAAGAACTGTGAAATTACAAGTACAAGAAAACACATTTCAGCAACCATCCCTGAAGAATGGGACATTGATAGTTTAGAAAATGGTTGGATGTTGCGGCTCTACTTTTTTTGGTTACATAACAAACATTTTTGATCCTTGGCTAACAAGAAATAATATTACACGGAATCATGGATGGGCTTTTTGTGCATGTTATGGAATCGAACTAATAGCACAATATCCAAACTAGACCAATATTTTGCAGCCTATTGCAGCCAATTACCAAGTAAAACTTTAAAGTCAAAATTTTGCTTCTGTATTAGGAAATGAACATCAAACACAAGAAAGAAAGGAAAAAACGTTTTTGAGAAAACTTGAGGCAAAGATAGGCGAACCAAAAATATCTGAATTTAAATGCATTCTTGCGAGTACAGACTGCATGATTGAAGATACATCTCTCTTTGGGCTATGGAAATCTTTGTACTTTCAAGAACTGTCAGTACAATGGAAAATACCCCAATTAAATCAACTTCTATCCCCAAAATTGTTAAAAACAATCCTGTTTTAAAAACCACACCTCAATTTGTACCATCCCCATTTATAGATGCATTGTTTTACCTCGAAGAATAGAAAAAAAAAATTGTCAAAGAAAAAATACCTTTCGTGGCAACGTGCCGTTTGACTAAAATTTTATACGAAAAAAGAAAATGAAAAGCTTCATAAAGAAGAAGAAAAGAGCGAGTTTAAGACAACACAAAAGCAAACGACAACCTAAATAAAAATATGGAGTGAAAAGGCAGGTATTTGATGATAAAAACAAGAGTACTCAACTAGACAAAAGAAACAGTGAAAATATGAAAGCTCGACTTCTGAAGAAGTGTGTGTGCTAAGTGAGAGTTTAGATGAAAATCATAGTGGATTTAGTGAAGAAGAATATTTACAAGAAATAAAGGAAGGGGATTACGTTTTAGTGTCATTTCCGACAGAAAAGAATGACAAAAAAAAATTATATGTCTAGTGCAGGAGCAGTTTCAAGCAAATAAAAGTTCAAGTTGTGTGGATGGTGTGTTGCAACAGAGAAAAAACAACATTCAAGTTAAAAGAAAATAATGTATCAGCTATCTAATTGTCAGAAATAATTTAAAAAAATTGATTTTCCAAAAATAGAGATAGTTGGAGAAAGATTTAAATTTGATTGTTCACGTCCTGTATAATTATTAATAATTAAAAGTCTTCGGTTATTGGACAATGGCTTTATTGAATGGATATACACTAGATTTTCGTCTATATATCAGTCGACGTTTCGCTTCTCTAGTTTTAGAACCATCATCAGGACTAAAATCAACATTACAATATATGACAATGGAAGCATTGTCAATGGAACTGGAACCATTGACAATAGAACCATTGTCATATATTGTAATGTTGATTTTAGTCCTGATGATGGTTCTAAAACTAGAGAACCGCAACGTCGACTGATATAGATGAAAATCTAGTGTATATCCATTCAATAAAGCCATTGTCCAATAATCGAAGACTTTTAATTATTAATTGAAATTTGAGTTTTCAGAATCAGTAGATGTCTACGAATATTCAGTTTAATTAGGTTTTCAATTTCTTGTGTGGAAATTATATTCTTCTATTTGAGTTTAAGATCTGTTTTATTTTTTAAGGAAGTAATAAAATAGTTTTTTCAAAAAAATGGTTTCTTCATTACTGTCAATGACTGGGATATCACTAGAAAATTGGTGACAATAACTAATCCTCCGGACCAAAAGAAGTATAAAAAAAAACTTTTTATAATATTTGTTTTTCACAATTATATTGCCTTAGATTTTACTTTAATTTACTATAATTGGTAAACAGCAAAAAACTGAAAAAAAAATAAGATTTTTTAAATAAAAATTACTTCCTTAATGTGTCAATAACGGGCAAATTACTTTATAATAAATTCCAGTTTTCTCCCTTTTACTGCACATGCGTATTTTGAGAGTACATGCGTAATTTATTTAATACTTTAATCAAGGAAAATAGATAACCTGTTTGTAAGTCCAATGTGTTGAAGGAATAGAATTTGATTAGAAAGTCCTTTGCAATTTGCAATTCATTTGAAATTAAAATCTGACATCTAGATTTACAAGTGCATACAAATGGCTTCAAAGTCTTGACTGGAATAACTTTAATTTGAATTTGTTCTATATTCTAAAACCTTCCTTTACATCTTTGTTGTTTCTTAATGTTTCTTTTCCATTTTTTTTGAGGCATGAACTTGTCTTTTAGGTTTAAACTGTTTTGACGTTGTTGGTTTGGTTTCGATAAAGAAGGTTCCGGTATTTCTCCATTGGATGGCATGAACTCCGATCCAGAATCCTTAAACGGGTTAGATTCTGCAAAAATATTAATTGATTTTATAGATATTCCTCAAATAATTTATCGATCAAAAAATGTAAATAAAAAAAGTTAAAAATTTTGCGTCTTAAAGGATCACCCAAGCCAACGCGGAACATTTGCACTCGTTGTGAACTTTCCGCGGCGAATTAAATTTTGCGTTATTTGCGGCGAGACATGTTGGCGGCGATAGTTTCGCAGCTGTATAAGTTTGACCATTGTTTTTAATGGGTAGCGTTTTGTTGCGAATAATACGCCGCGAAACATTAACCGCGATTGTGAATGTTTCGCATTGGTTTGGATGATCCTGTTGTATTTTTAGTAGACACTTATAGATGATTGTATTTTTAGTAAAAAAATTTTTAGAACATTTTCTGGTATGGATACCATGAATCAGATAACACTAGCCTGTGATTGTTCTGTTTTTTAACTTTTATGATGATTGATTCCAATGTATCTTGGTCATTTTCGGGTGCGCTGAACCCGAAAATGACCTTAGTTTCTTTCCATCACGTCAGATTTTTTTGCAAATCGCAATTTGCCAAATGTAGTATATGTCGAAAAATATAACAAATATGAGACTTAATGAGAGTGAAATAGGTTTGTTTCGTATAAAATGTATTATTTTGCGGCTTATAATAGACATAATATAATAGAATATAGAAAATAAAAACTCACAATTTTTTAGTCATTGTGTCGACGTCTCTTTGGATCAGCCATGCTCTGTTTCAGGCTTTTCCGTGCATGTGCTCTTCTGGGTTCATCTGGGTGCAACATCATACTAGTATTACATCTTCCTTGGTAACGCTTTTCCATTTCTTTGATGTCCTGATGGAATCTCTCACCAATCTCTTCACTAACAGCACCCAGATTCTCAGGAAAGTAGTCCAAATGTGAATGTAGGTAATGAACCTTCAAACTCATGGAACAGCCTAAAAGTTATTACTTCTGCACCAAAGTCTCAACGATAGACTTGAAAATCCAGATTCATCTTGTTGCCCAGAAACTTGGTTACTACATCTTTAAAGGCGACCCAGGCTTGTTTTTCAAAACTTTCCATTTCTTTTTCAAAATTTCCATCTTTGCGCAAAGTTTTCTAATCCGGATGTCCGGACCCGTAAAGACACCCTGTTTTACGTTTGCGGTTGACAAGGCTGGAAATTTGTCACAAATGTACTGCAAACATTTACCATTGGAAACAATATAACATTTGGTAAGGCTTTAACAAATTGCTTCATCAAGTCTAATTTAATATGTAAAGGTGGAAGGAAAGCTTTCGTCGACTCGATGATAGGTTTTTGGAGCACATTTTTTACTTCAGGTTCCAATGACGCTCGTTGCGGCCAATTTTTCTGTTCCAATGATTTTCCCTGTCTCTGTTATCCCACTCACAAAAAACAAGGAAACTTTGTATACCCACCTTGCTATCGCAAGGATCATCGATATTACTTTAAGATCACCACACATGATCCACTTATGATCGTCCTACTTAATTTTCTGAAGAACAAATTGTAAATTGTCATACCGTTCTTGTAAGTGTACAGAATGCTCTATGGGTACTGACGGATACCTCCGTTGTGAAGCAGGACAACTTTAAGGCTTCGTTTCGACGAATCGATGAATAGTCTCCAATCAGTGCTTTCGTACACACATCATTGCAGAATCCTAAGCCTCCTTCTTCCGAAAAGTATGGAATAAAATCTTTTTCTCTGTGTCTGAACCAGGGAAACGAAACGTCAGCTGCGAGCAAATTCTTATCGTTAAGCCGTAAACCAAGTAATTCAGAAATCTCTTTGGTGAGATGTAAGTCGCTAATCAAATCGTTCAGTTCAGTTTGTCTGAATAGTTGTGGTGCAGAATTGCCAGGTTCGTACGTTATGTTCGGTTTCTTCACTTGATTCAATTTCTGAACCATCTATTTCAGGTAAATGTTCTAGTTGCATAGGCACTGGTATATCTAGACCATGTTGGACAGGACGTAAAGCCGATGGCAGATTTGAATAGACAATGTCCTTTTTATTCTTTACATTAAAACTGTGAACACCAGTTGAACAAAAGTAACAATCATCAGTATGATTTTGTGGCTCTCGCCAGACCATCTGAAACAATTTTGTTCACCCTTTGACCACCATCTCAGTCCTTCAACACACGTATAGCAAACATAGTAGGGTGTCAAAGTTTTGTCTTGATCTCCTGCTTTTACACCGAAATATGCGAGTTACACTGGCCGCACGAACGATGTTATATGTATTTTTTCTCCTGACACCATTAACTCACCACAAATGTAACAAAAGGAATCTGCAGACGCTTTACAGCCTCTTAACGCCATTTTGAAAACTGTATGTTTGCTTTTTAGCGTATATCACAAACACTTTTGAGCGCGGAGGATACGTACCAATGGTTGCGTCAACACTGACAGCCAGCTGAGATGTACAACACGTTTAATGATGAAAGTGCTGCCATCTGGCGTTTTATGATGCCAACGATTCGTTTTCATCACAAAGTGACAGATAGCAGCATTTCCGATGTATTTAAATCTGTCAGTACGTCTTGTATTTGTGATTTTTTTTTATATATAACGCATTTTGATAAATTTACAAAAACTTCTGATGTGATGGAAAGAAACTAAGGTCATTTTTGCATTCAGCGCACAAACATACATAACTTGAGCACAAACATCATCAAAACTTGAAAAACATGATACAACCGAAAAAATGCAGGCCTGCCTGTGTAATCGAGTGATAACGCAGTTTCTGTCTACATACAATAACACTAAAATTGAATTGAGTCTTAACAGTTAAATACATTCTTTTTCAGAAATATAACCTATAATATAAAAGTATGTATTTTTCTGCTTCCTTTATCTTTGTTACATCTTAAAAATGTAATATTAATCATAATATATATGTATTACTTACCTTCAAATACATTCGTATCATCCGTAGTTTCACAATATTAAAAACAAAATAATTCTGGTAAACTACAACACCTACGCATTTATAAGAGCACAACGGACCAAGTGTAGTTAGTCCACTTTACTTCTAAGCTCATACGCCAAATACGAAATGTTAAAAACAGTTTAGGCTGCCATCTAGCGATCTATTGCAAACGGCGGCTTTGCCTCCTTTGCAGTTCATAAATATACGTTTATTGGTTTAAATGCTGCAAAAAATGAAAATTACAAATTTGTTGGTTGGTCCACTATTCACTATTGCACTCATAGCCGCAATTGTACAAGTTATGCAACATAATGAGCATAGATCAATATATCATTTATGTACCATGTTTATTTTCAAATTGTATGCCCCCCCGCCCCTCGCATATATTCTAGATTCGTTTTTATATCACCTGCAGGGACGAACTTTTAATTTGCCCTCTAAAGGTGTTGTAAAAGACTTTCTCCCTTTACAGAATTTTCCTATTATATGAAAATCAAATGTTTACCAAAACATTTTGTACATTAATTTATATGACTTTAGCTAGGAATTTTATGGGTTTCTTTCTGCATATAATGAACTTATATTACTGTACTTTGATAATGGAAAAATGTTGAACTTTTATATTCAAATTCACAGGTACAAGGCACGGGCGTAACTATAGCTTTTCTTTATAGGAGTGGGGGGTTGGAATCTATAATTACACCAATAATCACATCTACCCAAATAAAAGGAGATAATAGTAGTTTGATAATCCAGTTCTTACTTTGTGTTACGATGTTCTGGGTCGGAGTCATTATAACAAAAATATACACTTCCAAATCTACTTATGGTGTTGCAAAAATGAGTAGTAAGAAGAATGGAGTAAAAAACATGACAAAACAATTATAATATTAAATTAAGCCTTTGACTAGTGTTTTCGTGGAAATGTTTTCAGTCGTTTTTAATGTCGAGAATGTTCGTTCAGCCGTGATTGCACATACTGGTAAAATCGCGAATATTTGCCGAAGCTGTTGTATTTTAGGAAAGAATGCTTCGTTACACATATCAACAGTCTGTAAAACTCTTGCTAGTGGAATATTTTCAAAATCTGTACGTCTGTCACTTCTTGTACCATATTTCATCTCATATGTACCATATCTCAAATACTTCGATGCGTCAGGCTGCGAGTTCCGCATTTGAAAAAGATTTCTATAAACTCCTTAACAACTCCCTGTATGGTAAGTCGATGGAGAATGCGGAGAAGCGACAAGATATCCGATTAGTAACATTTTGGGAAAATCAAGGGCATCGACTCGGAGCGCGCAGTCTGATTGCTAAAATGAATTTTCGCAATATCTCTATATTCTCAGAAACTCTTTCAGCTATCCATATGCAACGCCTAAAACTCACCTACGACAAACCAATCAATGTTGGATCTGCTGTACTTGATCTATCAAAATGGCTCATGTATGATTTCTTTTATATATACTTAAAGCCCACATATGGTAGTGTTATATGGATACCGATTCATTCACCTTAAGCATTCAAACCAATAATCTATATAATGACCTCAAATTAAATTTAAATAAAATCGATATCTCCAATTACAATCCATCTAATCCCTATCAGATCCCACTTCAAAATAAAACTGTTCCCGGACTCTTTAAGAATGAATATTGTGGTAGGCATTCATTTGAGTTTATCGGCCTGCGTTCGAGAATGTACTGTCAGATTTCCGAAGTGTCTTTGACGAAACGTGTTAAAGGCGTTAAGAAATCGGTGGTCCAGAAATCGATTACTGCCGATAATTTCCGAAGATGTTTGTTCGACCATACTATTCTAAATTAAATTTTCGTTCAAATAATCACGATATTTATACTCAAATTTCCAGCACATCCATTCGGCAAGTAGGTGGTCTACAATTATCTGTTATTATTTCTTGTAATCGGGGGTGCTAACAACCAAGTTAGACAAAAGAAAACGGAGACTATGAACTGTTGCCCAATGATCAAAAATTTAGCTTTAAGCTCTCTGATGACGATCAAAAGGTAATACACGGTACGCTTGTAATAAATCTTCGGAGTTTTCGCTGGAATATTACTTCTGTTTGCCTGTCTAGCAGCTATTCGTGGGGTTGTAATTTCATCTGGACGAACAAAAATGTTCTGCATCAATGAATACACATTCAAATTCTTTATCAGTTGTAATGGAGAGTCAATGTGGATGTTTAGTGTTGCAACTTTGTAGTAAATCCATATTGACAGCATTGAGGAGCTTTGCTAAATATTGATGTGAATGAAACAAAGAAGAGAAATAACAATTTGTGAACTTTCTATTGGAAGTAAGAATTGATATGCCTGTGTTGCAAAGTCACTTCCATGTGTAACAAACACTGAAGAGTATATTTAAAGAAATCGTTCCACAGTTAAATGTTTTTCAGTCCATCGTGTTTCACACAGAGAAATCAGATTTGAAATACCTTTGAAGGTTTAAATGTTACAGTTGAAATTGAAGTAACTCGAACTGTGGACAGTAAACTGATATTTTTAAAGACAGACATAAGGATATGAAGAACATTACTTGGACTAAACAAAAAAAAATAAATAAACAACAAAAAATTGACAGGAAAGAAATTGTAAATTCAGTAGACAAAAGTTATGTCCATGTTAAATGTCTTCTTCTATGAACCTCTACGATTTCTCCTGTTTGTCTGGCCTACTACGTATTTTCGATGGACGAGGATATCCAGCTTTCTGTCCTTCTCTTGGGTGGTCGTCCAGGTGGTCTTCTTCGCATGAATCTACTATTGAGATTAGCGACACTCCTTTACTGGTCAGTATACTCATATGTGTAGCTCCACTATACGCTACCAATCACTCACGTCCAATCACTGTGTAGTGTAACTACACAACTTATTGTTTTTAGAAAAATATATTTAATAATTAAATGATATAACCATATTTGAATATGTGAATGATTAAATGAATATGTATAACAATATAATTGATATGAAACTTGAAATTTGGATTATTTATTTCTTAATCTTCACGCAACGCAAAAACATGTTGCGGAGTCAAACCATATGTTTGTACTGCTTTCTCTTCTTCTTTTCTTAAAATCCAAAAGCGTCGGCGTACTCTTTTCTTGCGATTTTATGGCCCCCTTTGCAGTATACAGCCGGTATCTATTAGGAAGTTTGGTAGTTCGAAAAATACTTATTTTATATTGATTTAATTTTTATTAAACTAACTTAAATTACATGAATTCTCAACATCTGTTACTCTTTCCTCTTCCACCCTGTTAACATGGTTTTTTCACTGTCTCTCTTTCTGACCAGACTCCACTGTAAGTTAGAAAAAAAAAACAGAGCCTGATATGTCAGTGCTCCGTGTGCGATTTCTTACCCTACCTGTAGTTTAGATGAATATTTCTAGTTTCCCTGCTGAAGAATTGCCAGTGAAACATTCTAAAATAATCAGTTGTTAATAAGGTATTGTAGATGTAATTTAGTTCCTGATAGAATTTTCTTATTTACTGTTGGCGGGTGCTGTAGTTCAGCTTTCCTGGCGTTTATTTCAGTTGAATTAATTAGAAGCTGCTTACTACTAGTTCAATTCCGGACTATATATGTAAAAAATATGCCTGAATGTTTGCGTTGCGACTTTAGATATACAGCAACTCTTCCCTAGTAAATGACGAAAGAAATAAGTTGCTAGCAAATTGCCAAATGCTGAATATTTTTTAGTAAGATCTTTACCTTGAAATGTGTCAATGTTATACCGATATTGGTATCTGGATTATTAGAAATTCGGAGATATGGTTTACAATTTATTTTGTGATTGTTAGCTGATGAGAATTACCTTTGAAGTTCGATTGTACTGTAGATTGATTTCAATTCATTAGTTTAAAATTGTTTCTATACGTTCATAAATATCCATGAAATTTCGGTGAAACTGCTGTGGTAAGTAAAATAGAATTTGATATGGTTTGTTGTTTACGTAGGAATGGGTATAACATCTGTTGGTAGATTGAATGCGCCCCTGTGTTGGTGAGTTGAGTTAGTCTGTTGATGTTATTTCGGGAAGATTGTTATAGTTTTGACCTTTGGTGATTTAATTTTGCGGGGTTGAGAATTTAGTGTACTGTGTGACGGTGGCGGATGAATAGATTCATTATTGAAGAATCATTCTTGTTGGTTAATTGTAGCGGTAGATTCCGTGTATGGCGCATGACATTAATAGATTGAAGAGATATATTGGCAACATGTTGAAAGACAGTTAAGGCAAATTTGAGAATTGATCAGATTCGTGACGTTTCTCGAAAGTTTTTAGCTGTTAAGATGGGCTAAATTAACCTGTGAAACTTAAATAAATCAAGTATGGCGGAGTAAGTTATAAAGTTAATTGTGTAGTGAATTGTACTGATGTAATCAGTAGTGGGTAGAATATTTTGGGTTGTTAGTTCGACCAAGGGATTAGTGTTTAGGCAGGCTCGTAATGAGCGGTTAGTTTGACCAAGAAATAAAGCCGTTAAGGTTCCAAGGAGGACGAGTTCCGTCACTTTGTTCAGATTTTATTGTTTTATACCTCAGATGAAGTATACACGTTTCGTTGCTAAATCAAATAACCTGAATTTCTAAATTTGTATTTGTCTCGCAACACGAATTTATTCAAGAGACACCTTTTTTAAGATGTGAGTAAATATTGTAGTTTGACATCATATTTATATTTTCTAATATTCTAATTAATTATGCAAAACACAACGTCGCATCGTCACAAATGTACATACTTTAACCATACATAAATCAATAAAGAAAATATATTTGATTTTCTCTACGCAACACGTATGTATGTATACATTTATGTTAAACATGATGTATGGTATGACTCGTCTGCTTTATAGAAACTGTTTTTTTTTTCAAAGGTTGTTTTTCTGCTTTTGCATAACAAATATTTATTTTACAAATGACCTTACCGAGTTCCTCGTGACGCAAATCATATAGATAAAAATATACATATAGGAATTCTTTAATTTATATAAGAATACAGTAGCAGCGCGTTCTCAAAATTTAGATTTGATCTATCGTTATTATAATATTATTATGTAAAACTTAGATCGAGTGGTTTATATAATTATTTATTCGCTGTAAAAATAATTGAATAGAAAAAAATCCATGGTAACTATTGGACCTGCTTGAGATTTTATAACACTTTTTGGACTGTATTACGAAATAGTGACACGAAAACGAAAAATATAACAAAACGAAAAAATATGTTATTATTTAATATAGGTAACCCTCCTATAACACGGCATCTTATAACACTATTTCACTCTTACACTTTAATAAAAATTACGTAAACCCTCGTATATGACGGCAATCTACAACACGGCTTCATTCTAACATGTTAATGAAAATGCAATAACCCTGTTATAACACTATGTGTGTCTGTATACATAAAAACTTTGATAACACGATTTTATTCCCAACCTTTACAAAATTAAGTTCATCATCATCATCAAACAGCTATATAATCGTCCACTACTGGACATAAGCCTCCCGTAAATATTTCCATCTCTCTCTATCCCGTGCTGCATTCATCCAGTTCGCTGCGCTTCAGATCGTCTGACCATCTAGTGGGCGGTCTGTCTCTGCTGCGAAGTGCATGATCTCTAGGTCTCCATTCGGTTATTCTTATCGTCCATCTGCCATCGTTTATTCTAGCC
>WYDF02313257.1:0-14843 GCA_009867245.2 Adranes taylori
TTCCTGCTACTCCACCTTTTAATCTCCTCAACACTACTAATTCTGATTTTTCATATAAAAGGTGTTCTAGGTTTTATATACAAGATGTTCTACAGTTGAATAGCCCTTTCTATTCTCTTTAAAATATCAAACACAAGGAATCCAAATTTAATAGTTCCAAATCTAATATAATGAAACTTCGGTTACTGTGCGCCACAGGGGAAAATTCCTGAAAAACTTTTCTAATATTAATTTTAATAAAATATATTATTATAATTTGTTTTTAAATTTAGCTACTTTAATCAAAATATTTATTCTGTCTAATAATTATAAGATATCAATTACATACACACCTCTAGATTATTGCTAACAAATTATTTACAAAACATATAGATATGTATACATTGAACCAAGCTATTATGATTTAATTTTCTTTTGAAAGATTTTAGTTTAAATAGTTCTATCTTTCTTATTACTACATGAGTTATTTGTTTGAAACTTTTCACACAATTTTCTTTTGTTCAGTGTGCACATATAATTAATTATTTGTAAGAATAAATGACTTAATTTGTAGTGTTATTACTAAGTATTTCGAGCGTGTTTGACCTAATTTTAATTTCCATGAGTTACAGTAATATATATTAGATTACTAAGTCAATTAATTTTTGTTAATTATTTTATATTACGAAGGGCATTATTCGTAAATTAATACCAGCCCTATTCAAGTTTGATTCTTATTTAATTATTCAAGTTTAATTTTTATTTAATTATTCAAGTTTGAAATTCTTTATTTCTTCTAATATTCTTTCCACGCATACCACAAAAACCCTAGATTTTTAAATTACATCACCCAATTTTTCAGTCACCATGGTCACCGTAAAAAATATTTTATATTTTATGAGATCGACGAGACGGCCTTGCGTTCTCTTAATAAATGTGTTATCAGTGACGGGTCCGAATTAAATTTAAGAAAGGGGTTTAGCTCATGAAATACGTACTACACTCGATTGTTTATATTTAATTTTCCAGAATAATCTACATTTTATATTAAATGGAATTTGGTTAACCCCCTCCATTAAATTCGCCCCAGATTAGTGTTTTAAAAGTCATTTAAATAAATGTTTGTAAATACATGTAATGTCCCAGCAAACATTTACCGTTGCACCAACGTTGGTAGGCAATTAGAACCCGGTGCTTGGTCCGTCGCACCAACGGCGACTTCCGATGTACTGTGACAAACTCCCACTCGCGACTCTTAATTACAGAATTCAAACAGTCCTCGGAAATATATGACTTGGACGACACGTCAGTTTAACGTGAAACCGCACGCTGTAATTGATCTTGTACCTCCGGTCCGCAGTGGCTTACTGAGGGAACAGGCAGCTTCTAGTCTTGTGAGTAAACCAATGGTTCTCGTTCTTGTGGGCAGCTGTAATAATCTTAATGCTAATGAGTGAAACAGCATTAACAATTAACAAAACCGTCTAATGTTCTTCGTAAATAATATAAACAAAGAAAGCAAATATTAATCCACAATCAAATATCAATGATAAATAAAATAATGAATGTCAAATTAGGCGGTTAGCATAATAACCAGTAAAGAAAGCAACATATATAAGCGGTGTATTCCAAAAAACAGAGGTGCAGTAAAGCAAGACGAAAGTGCGGTGATAAAATAATATTACAATAGCAATGCGAACAGCATGTAAAGAAAAACTTAATGAAACAAGGGGAGTAGATAGGATTGGAGCGTTCTAGATCATTTCCCTTTAAATCTGCATAAAAAATGAAATATGCATTTGCAATTAAATATAAAATGTCATAGCAAATCAGCATAAAAATTAAACCAATTATAATGTTTATACGCTGAAAATAAATTTGTGATTTATTTTGCTGTTGTTTTTTTTTTTGATATTCTTGTTAAAGTAATATTTATGAATTTGTAAATAGAACTGTTTAGGATGTGACACTTATATTGAAAATCATAAAGGGTTAAATAAGTACATGGGCAACGTAGGGTATAATATTTAATATATTTAAATTATAGTAAATAATGAATAAAAAATTTAATTCTTTAAAGTAATGGTTAAAATAAAAAACAATATGTATATTAAATGTAATTTATTTTGTTAAAATATACATAGGATAATATAAACATGAAAGGTACATTTTATAACTTATTTAGTTGTTACCTTGTTTTACTAATGATTTTTCATCAAGTCGGGTATTTCCGGCTTGAGGAATAAAGCTTGGTTTCCACTTATCATACATGCGCAGCAATTTTTTCGTTTTTGTGGGCCAACGTCTACATGATCTTGGCCTGTTGAGGTATTGTAATGTTTACAACAAGGTAGATTACTCATAAATCTTTCATTATAAAAATTGACTATGGTAAAAAAGACCAAAATTTTATAAGATGCTATAGGTCATAAATTGGATGAGAAATTCTGGCAAATACGGCACATGTTTAAATTCTAATCTATTAGAACCATAAGCGCAAATGCTTTCCGAAACGCGGTCCCGTAAGTCCTTACCATATAGTATGGAAAAACAAATTGTTTTTCCAATGCATTCAACATCACAATGAGGTGATTGTTCAGAGTTGTTTTTTGAAGTCAACTCTGAACGGTTCAGAGGTGAAATGTATTTAAACCAAAGACTACATAGGCATAAAATACTTTAATATTGTGTAAATTACACAAAAATTCATTGGAGCCTGAATAATACAAACATGTGTGGGTGGATTTACTTGGCCGCTCCGAAGGTGCGGACAACGTCGTAGGTATATAAACTGTCAACGTCAAAGCGCCAAAAACAGATCGGATGGTATATGTGTCTAAATCGCTCGGACACTTATGCCGCCTTATTAGTACATTTTCCCCGTTCGAAGACGGGGCGGGTCGCTAGTGATAAATAAATAAGAGTGATTCATTCCTATTGAAAATGTAAACAAATAAGACTTATTGTGGCTGCTATTAAAACGTATTGTCTATTATGAGATAAGTACATAATTTGACGTATGCTAGATAGAGGAAAAGATAGAATTTAGGCGCCTGTCTATTTACAATAAGCGGACTACAAATACAGCCGTACTGACTATTTACAATAAGCGTACTTAGAATATACACGCATCTCAATGAATGTACGATCCTGCGTTGGCTGATGTGTGCGAGCGCGTATGTGATGATACGTGTGCGTGCATACGTTCCACTGCTGACTGAAGCGAAATGAGCTGCTATTGTTTATTATTTATTTTGAATATATTTCAAGTGGGAACAACGGAATAGAAGTATGTGTGCATAATGTGCTGTTGGTTGATCTGTTGCCTGCTGTTGTAGACACATTATACACCACCGTGTGGTTATGTGTAAACTACTGTTGCTGCGCTAAAATAAGGGAAGACCGTGATAGGTAACAAGTAATGAGTGATTAAGTACGCAGTGATCCGTATACCGGAGTCAAAGTTGTGTGATGGCTCTCGCCTTTAAATAGCGAGATTTGGAATGTAATAATTTAATTTTCTTGGTATTCTGATTCGAATCGGTTCAATAGTAGCAGAAGCAACAACAACAGCCGACAACAAGAGCAGCACCAGCCATAGGTCCAGCGCATTTGTTAAGTACATTTATTTATCATATATCGCTTTATTAAGTTGCATGTATACTGCATAACTTTGTTTCTTGTACTAGCACATTACCTTCAACCTATCTCCTACACCACTATAGTACTGTTTTATTTGCAGCAGTGCCATTTATTCATTGACATTTAAGTGTGCGTTAGTATTTCTTTCTTTGTTTAAATATTTGTTTCGAAGATCATTAATTGGGAGTTAGAATCTCTTGAGCTACCCACAAGAAGAAGATATATTGCACTACGCACATATTTCTAGCTACTCGAGTCCTCAGCAGTCCACTGAGGACCGGTGGAACAATAAGAGCGGTTCCAATGTGCGGTCTCATGTTAAACTCACTTGGCGCCCGAGAATACATATTTCCGAAGGCTGTTATATTCTGTACTAATTAAGATATTTGTTTGTGCCATCTGTGAGTTGATAAGACTCTCCGTTAGCAGCGTCGCGAGAGAGTGTATGTCACAATGTATAACTAAGGCGGCAGTCTCACTGAACGAGCAACGTCTATTGATGACAATCGACAAATTTAGAACACGCACGTTTCTGTAGCACTGGTCCCACTTAACCATCGACAGCCAGCGATCAGTTCATAATTTTGGGCGTGCTGGAAATTTGGTTGATGCTGCACAATGCATGTGCACTTGCGTATTTGTGATAATCATAGGAATTGACAGATAAAAAATAAGCTTTATGTTTTCGTTTATTTGCTGAAATTGCAAGCTTGGTAGACAACGTTCTTCATTTTGTTAAAATGACTGATACATGGATGCTTTCAGAAATAAATTTATTAATTATGAATAAATAATTATTTTTAACATGTCAAATAGAGGAGCACCTGTTTATTTGCGGTTAAATTTCTCACCTGACTGATGACAATCGGTGGATCAGTGAGACCGGTCTTATAATTTTCAATCGATAGTACTCGCTGTTGGTTTATGGCTGTGGTTCAGTTAGTTTGCCGCCTAATGAAATATAAAAGTCGGCTATAAGCCTTATGGGCGAAAACAGGCCGACTCTAAAGAAGTATCAAACAAGAAATATAAAGTGTTAATAAATCATTGGAATTAAGTCATTTTATCTAGCGAGAAGCTGCCACCGTTTATAAAATTATTATTTTTAAGGTACTTTATGGGACGTATACAACGAACATGATGAAAATAGGCACACTGCCTATGCGACACGTATCATTTAGTGAAATTAAAATAGAAATAACCGATACAAAAATATTGGGCATAGATTACTTAAATGACAGTTGGAAAGAAACCACCATAAATGTAAATACAAGAGAGTGGATGGATGTCAAAGAAATCACAAGCGATCAATGTGAACATTTTCATCACAATGAAGAAAGAGTAACACCAGAGGAAAATAATTTTTCAAATCTATCTCGTTATGATACTGCGATTAGTAAGAATATTTCTGAGTCTGTAAAATGTAATTACCAAACAGATGACGTAACCAATTTAAAAAATGCCACATGCATGAATTTAGAAGAAAAACATTCCACACTAAATAATTTAGAAAATCCAAATTTGCTGCTAGATGAGAGAGTTAATACAATAGAAGATAAGTATTTCTCCTACCCAGATGTTGAGTTCAAAACAAGGCAAATGTATAATGGAACTCCCAAAGGAATACGTAATAAAGAGAAGTCTCTCGAATGTACGAAATATGACTTCAAAGCTAAGAATAAATTAAGTTGGGCTCAAAAACGATCTCATATAGGAGATAAGTCTATTAAATGTACAAAATGTGATTTAAAATTTAAAAATAAATCCAGTTTGGTTACACATGAACGACGTCATAGCGGAGAAAAACCTTTTGAATGTACGGAATGTGACTTCAAAACCGCACACAAAGCTAGTCTTCTAAATCACAAACGAGCAACTCATTCAGCCGAGAAATCTTTCGAGTGTACGGAATGTGACTTCAAAACTGCACACAAAAGTAGTCTTCTAAATCACAAAAAAACTCATAATGGAGAGAAACCTTTCGAGTGTGCGGAATGTGACTTCAAAACTGCATACAGTGGAAGTCTCCTGAATCATAAACGAACAACTCATTCAGAAGAGAAACCTTTCGATTGTATGGAATGTGGATACAAAACTGCAATAAAAGGAAATCTTCCAAAACACAAACAAACTCATTCAGAAGAAAAGCCTTTCTTGTGTACTGAATGTGGTTACAAAGCTCCACGAAAGGGAGATCTTCTAAGTCACAAACTAATTCATTCAGAAGAGAAGCCTTTCGCGTGTACCGAATGTGACTTCAAAACTCCATACAAAGGTAGTATTCTAAATCACAAACGAACTCATTCAGAAAAGAAGCCTTTCGAGTGTACGGAATGTGGTTACAAAACTGCACGAAAGGGAAATCTTCTGATACACAAACAAACTCACTCAGAAGAGAAGCTTTTCGAGTGTACGGAATGTGGTTACAAAACTGCACGAAAGGGAGATCTTCTAAGTCACAAACGAATCCATTCAGAAGAGAAGCCATTCGAGTGTACAGAATGTGATTTCAAAACTGCATACAAAAATAGTTTTCTAAATCACAAACGAACTCATACAGAAGAGAAGCCTTTCGAGTGTACAGTATGTAATTTCAAGACTGGACAAATAGCTAATTGGTTAGTTCACAAACGAATTCACATCAAAGAGAAATGTTGCGATTTTACAGAATACAATAATTTAGAAACTACACCACAAAACGATGTAACTTTACAAAAACAAATAAAAGATAAGGATGATACACGTGATGTATTGAAACTTGAGGATTGCACTGAAGAGATTAAATTGGAAATATCCAAAAGTCAAATGTTAATAGACAATCAATTCGTGAATATGCATGATATAAAAATGGAAATTTTGTAGATATTCATATTGAAATTTTATGTTTTAATTGCAATAAAAATATATACTTTATTCAGTTTTATTTCTTTTGCACGGCCTATTTTGTAATAATTATGTATCAAACCAGATTTTAAGTCATTGTTTGTGTTTTAGAAGTTACAATATACATTATGCAGTGTCATTTTTGAAGTAAATGTAGACGCACATAGTTATATGTTGGACATTTTCAAACATTCAAATTGTACTTAATCCATCAACGGCTTTTCAGTTTGAACGCGAACGAGTACACAAGTACAGTACATTTGTAAAATTTTGATATTCGTCAACAATATTTAAATGTAAGTTTCCAATTACTTATAAACATTACTAGATTATTATTTTGATTTATATATCTCCCATTTACTAAGAGTAATTTGACGTTCGTCTTGTGCTTATTAGGCTGTTACATCTATTTTCTTATATATACTACCGCATATCTACCCTTCGTTTAAAAGGGAATTTAGTATATATTATTTGTTTGGCTATATTTTTGCATTATATATTCCAATTACAAGGGGGGGCTATCAAGTAGCCCCCCTCCATCTAATAGTGAATTTACGACATATTAGTTGTGTTTATTCTCAGTTTGAGCGCATTCCTATCTAATTTATCCGATTTCAGTGATAGTCTTTCATCAGTGCTTACTGAATAAACGTGTGTGCATACAATCATAATGTCGAGAACAGATAACAAAGTTTGCTGAGTTAGCTAAAATTTGAATCGAAAAGTGGTACGTGGCTCTTGGGCAAAAGCCGTATTCTTATCAAGGATAAATTTATTAAAGTTGACGAGAGAACGTACCAGAAAACAGATGGTTTACTTCATTTGCTTTTCGAGTCCGTTCCATCAAATTACACGAAACAAGATGAAGAGCTGCACTTGGGTATTTTGCTACGATCAAAACCATTAAATCATAGTTTCGATACACGTAAGCAAAATTGGTGAAACCATCCTGCAAAATATAATAATATTGTGAAAGCATTATTAGAAAAACATCAGTCGGTAGTTACAGCACACAATAATACTACTGTAAGCCAAGAAAACTTTAACGAAATGGCGAATGACTAAATATAGCATAAACGATGATGTTGATGCTGAAATCATTAATCCTACTGTAGACGAAAACATTAAAAATGACAACAATAAAATTGATAACAATTCGAATAATTCCGGTTGCGTTTCTATGCTAATAGACAAAGAAGAACAAGCATTAGACTCTGTGTTATAAGTAAACAAAGATATTATTGAGACAAAATCTGCGGACTGAGACGTACGTACAATAATTGTCCGATCATGATGCTCAAACTAATCGCCGAACTAAAACATTATTTTCAACATGAAGATGCTCTTAGTCGTCAATTCCTAACCAGACGTATTCCAAAACATGACTCCCTCAAATACATTGAAATATTTTGTCTTATATTTTCAACCCTTCCACTAATATTGAAATGAGCAACGAAACACAGTAAAGTACCTATAAAACGAAGTAAGCATTTATTGTAAGTTAATGTTATTATTAACCTGTACTAATGTATGTTATCACATTCAAACACATTGTTTTTTCTTATTATTTTTCCTTCATCTACCGTCTGCCCAAGGTAGATGCGTTTTGGAATCCCCTTGCTTCATACATACATTTTGTATATATTTGACTTCGTCTACCATCTCCGTAAGGTAGTCTGTATTATAGACCACTTGCTCGATATAATTTTCCTATCTATATTTGGCTTCTAATGTGGTGTTAGCTTAAGACCGTCGCTTTTTGCTATACCCTTGCTCTATATATATTTCCTATTCATATTTGGCTTCTAGCGTGTCCTTAGCTTAAGGGAGTTTAAGCTACAAAGCCCCTTGCTCGATACATATTTTCTATATCTATCATTTTAAAAATTAAACAACTAGAATTGGTATTATATAACTGGTTTGTCAACCACACCATACACATAGCACCACACCACACACACATACACACATCCACACACATAACACATCATCCTAATTGATCACCATTGAAACGATCCTCTTTCCTATCTGTTTCGATCGGCTCGACACTTATTCCTATTCGTTTCCTATAAGCTGCAACCTGTGTTTTACCATATCCTTTACATATGAATGGATTTATATCACCGTATTTTTACTGGTATATTTATTTCCACATATCTAAAAATCGTATTGATTTTTCAAGCCAACCTCAAATTAATTTCCATTGAAAACGGTTCTGATTCCCTGGTGCATCAAATATGTGGAAACGTAAATCTAAGATATTCACTTAACTAAAATTCTCTGAAGATATTTATTATATCATGTTTATTATGTCATTAGTACCAGTTATCTGTGCAGTCCAGAATCAATTAGGAAAATGGGATTCAATAGTCAATGTGTCATAGATGCACTGTGCAGTACTCCACAGCAATCAAGATGTCATCGAAAACCGTATCAGTTGACAACGACAACTTGGAGAAAACTGGTAATTGCAAACTCGTGGATGTTCAGTACCAACGTCATCATAACAATAGAGGATGGATGTCAGATACATACTTTGACAACAATAATCCGTCCGCAGCAGCAACTAAATATTCATGTAGTCAATAACTTAGAGCTCCAGGTAAGCAATAACAGTATCAGCCAATCTGACGTCAGCCACGAAGAGGTGACCGATATTATAGGAGACGTAAGAAACAAAGAGGAACTAAATCAAAGGTTTCAAAAATCTATCTGAAACCCTTGAAGACACATGGGTCATCGTTAACCGTCATTTGGATCTTCGTTGGCTTGTTGGTTGCAGGACTGCCTATTATATGAAGTTGGACAATGGTGCTGAAGAACCGACTTTGCCCTAGCGTCACTATCGTCGAGTGACAAGAAATTCGAGCTTCAACTGACGCGGCCGCATGTCATAGTTACGACAGGGAAATATTACTTAAATATTTAAATTTTTTCTTAATGTTTATCATTTTTCATTAATTTCATTTAGATATATTATTTCTTTAAGTTAGTTATGAAAATCAGCTAAAAACAACGCAATCATAATAATGTATGTTTATGCAAGTATTATTAATAATTCGAAATAATATTTAAACAACTAAAAGCAACGATCGCAAAGTCATAACATTTCAATGTCATAGAAATGTATTACATACGGTGCACTGAAACACCGTTCATTCTAATTATTTAATGTTACCGTACAACAAGTTCATAGAATTTCATTTAACTACTATTGACGTAACTTAATAACCTTAGATTGATAATATATAAAAACTGATTAATTTTAATAAAATTGAGATTTATTAGCTTGTATATGAGCCGTGTGTTTTACGGAACCCATGTCGTTCTAAGGAATGCGCCACAGTAGTTAGATTAATTTCAAAAGTGTAACTTACTTTTACCCTTTTGTTCAAGTAGTAACACCCAAAAATTAAGTAACAAATTATTATTAATTACAACGTAAATATTACACAAAGACTAACCTTTTGTAAAAATTACGAGTGAAGAGTTGTTACCGCGGAAACTACATATTTAATAAAGTTCGTCAAACGTCAAACTACATATTTAATATTGTGCTTCGTAAAATTTTTGAATGGTTATCTTTCTAGGGTGAAAATTATGTTAAGGTAATAAAAGAGATAGTTTGAGTTTAAAAATATATTTTTGTCATAGAATAAATAACATTGTGCACTAATAGTGTAACATTAAATTTAAAAATTATAATTTTATTTAAATACAAATGTAGTACTTTTACATCACATACCAAAATAGCGTAACATACATTTCTATATTTCTGATTTTATTCTAAAAAGTGTTTCTATATTTGTACTTATATAGTGATTCTGGAGGTATTTAATTATGTTGATTTCATTTAAATAATTCTTTTGTTGAATGCAGCTGCTTTTACGGCTTTGATGTAATTTATATAGTTTTTATGTCATTTATGTTGTTTATGTAATTTATGTAGGATATATAAATACATATTTGCTTTTATTCTTGTTTCACCTTGTGGTGTAATATTAATAATAATAATAATAATAACAGTACCAATGTATAATATGATTACACGCTTCTGACGAAAGGTGTAATCATATTCAGTTCACTCTGTTTGGTTTGTTTCGCGTAGTAAGCCTTACGGACTGCCTCTGTACAAATGTAAATAAAATTTAAACCATAGGCAACCAGTAATACAATTTTTGCCCAATCCATGACAAGTATATTCTGCATACTAGAAATGTGCAATATTTTATGTTAGGTTTAGGGGAGAACAGATCAATTTGTAACAATAACAAGTTTATAACAAACTTTACTAGAATTTTGCTAGAATTCACAAACTAACGTCATGTCATGATTTATTTCTTGCACACAGTAGTAATATATTAAAAGATTTAGTGTATAAGAATTGTACAATTTTGTCGCCCTCCAAATACAGGCAGGCTAATTGTTGACTTCTAAATACTTTTTCTTATATTAGGTGTAAAAAGTACTAATCATAGTGATACATTCACTTTTTGAATTTTGCTTGATAATGGAACTTGTAGTTTACTTCAACAGACATTCAATTGTTTGAAATAAATGACCATAAATTTTACAGAAGCTCCAAAAAAAGTAAATTATTGTTAAGGTGCTAAGGTGCTAAATTCAAACCAAAATTAAAAAGAACTAAGACGATTATCTGTAGTTATTTTGGAGGTCATATTGCCTTAATGTATGTGACATTTTAAGTGCAAAACAACATAGTACAAAGAGCATGTAAAAATGGCCTTGGTCTCTTCTCGTACACAAATTTATTATATTATTGCACTCCCTTATTTGTATTGAGATTATCATAATCCTAAAAATGTTTATTCCCTTTTGATATTATTTTTCGCATCACAATCTATGTCAACTGTATTTTAAATAACAGTTATACGCTACCCAAATAGGCGGTTTTTATGATTTGATCTGCGCGACTAGTCATTTGCTCCCATGGGCTACAATTGTTATATAAGTAGTGTTTGTATTTTATCGTATAATTTACACGTTTTTTCAATAGTTGATGTAGTATATGTATATAGTGTATACTTACCTACTACATGTATGATTTATGAACATTTGTTTTAAGACGACATTTAGGGCAAGATGCCCATATATGAGATACATTCTTTTTTAAGAATTCCACAGCATTTATTTGAAAAATCGCCCCATATTGTGCCTTGAGACCTTCATTCGGTTGAGGTATGTTGATAACACTAAAAAAAATTTCCATATTGATGACGTGATAAAATTGGTTTTCGGTTGGTGATTTTGTACGCCGCGTTTGTTTGGTAAGTCCTATTGTTTTTAATTGTTTATTAATATGTTACTTATTAACTTAATTCTTAATAATTAAGTGTCTATATGTTCTGTTCATTTATCAAACTTTTTATTATTTTTTTAATTAGAAAATTGTAACAAAGCAAGTTACCTTAAAAGATACCTGACTATACATTACGTAATCCTCCATAATAAATAAATAAAAATTCCTATTCAATCTGTATCTACAAAGACTAAATGTATACATAAATATTATTATTGCTGTTGTCGGCAAATAAAACGTATTTTCTATTAAAGGATAATAAACATGATTTTTGTTATGTATTAACTCAACGCGTTTTGCTATTCCGCTTAGTATACGTTAGGTAGAGTAGAGATATGGTTTGGTCGCTTATCTATTTACATTAACACATATCAATGAGTGCTCAATACTGCATTGAAAGGTGAGCGCATGTATGTGGTGCATACATGCGTGCCTTTGCAGGATGACGCATTATTGTTTATTATCATATTTAAAATAAGAATAAAGTATGTACTCATAGGATGGTGCATTCGTGGAATACTGTTGATTTGTCTGTGGCTTGCTAATGCACACATATTACACACCACTCTGTGTTTGTGTGGAGACTATTGTTGGTGCACTGAATTAAAGGGGAACCGTATCGGGCCGTAAAATTATGCGTGGTTAACTACACATAGACCTGTGTAACGGAACCAAAGTCGTGTGATGTATTTTGTCTATAAATAGCGAGATTTTGAATATAATAATTTAGTTTTCTATCGTTTGCTGTCTTCGTTGCTGGCTATCGTTTGAACCAACAGCAACCAGCTTCAGAACCAACCAACAGCACCAGCAACAGACGAGCGACAGTCGCCAGCAAATTGAACACGTTTGGTAACCGATTATATATGTCGTACACTGCTTGACTGAATTGCATGTAAATGGAATAGCTTTCTTAATATTCCTGCCCTTCCATCAACCTATCTCCCATGCAACTAGACTGTATACTTTTAACATGTGCCTCATGGTTATTTGTAGCCGCTCGGTAATAGTAACGCTGATGCACCTCACAGTATAACGTGCCCATAGTGTTCCTTTTGGCCCCATCTACTATAGTGTATAATTCTAACCTATGCGCATCAGGGTTAGTTTTAGTCAGTCAACAACAGTTTTAGTCATTGCGTCTCACAGTATTACTCGTCATAGTAGACTCCCAAGGCACCTATCTTTTCCATTATTCAAATCGTGTGCTTAGTTTTACCCGCCCTCCCGTTGTATTATTAACTATTTGTACATACTTTCCGCATTATTTTTGTTTTATTATTTTATCAACGCACTAAGAGCACGAGTAGCTACGCGTACACGTGCTCTTAGTAAGCTATTGAGACCCGATTATTTTTTGGAACAGGAGCGGTTTCAACGTGCGGTTTAAGTTAAACTGACCTGACGCCCGAGAATACATATTTTCAAAGGCTGTTATATTCTGTAATAATTAAGATATTTGGTCGCTGGGACTCCCTAGTAGTAGCGTCGCGAGTAGAAAATGTAGCTTTTTGTAATATGATATACCTATGCAATAAAAAATGAGATTATTAGGTTTAAGTTTTTATGATGATAATATATTTAATGTTACAGAGAATGAAGCCTGTAAAACAACGAAAAACGTGGGATACAGAAAATATGAAGAAGCTCTTGCCGGGGTAAAGAAAAAAGAAATGAGGTATTTGAAGGAATCCAAGGTGTTTGGCGTTCCGAAATGTATAATTAAAAGGTACGTTAAAAACCCCATTGCGTGCAAGAGACTTATTGTGGTACCACTTGGAAGACGCTCAGTACTTCCAAAGGAAATGAAAGATGAATTAGTTTCATTTCTCATTGAGATGGATCGTAGGTACTTTGGTAGGGTTTTTGATATGTATGAAGAAGAGCTAAGACGCCATAAACTATCTAAACCCAGAGTATATAACGTAGATGAATCTGGAATTACAATTCTGCAACATAAGCAAACTACAGTTATATCTCTAAAAGAAAAAGAAAAAGAAAAAGAATGGAAGCAGTCACTTCCCAAGAAAGAGATTGCCTAATTACGGTGATATTCCGTATGAACTCCACTGGTTTGTACGTTCTACCAATGTTCGTATTTCTAGTGAAAAATATGAAATGGAGTTGATGGAGTGGATTTCTATGATTACCATCTATCAGGATGGAGTCAGACAATATTATTTGTAAATTGGCCTCAGGACTTTATTTCACGTGTAACTTCTGAAATAAACATACTAGGCGATCAAGTACCAAGTTGCCTTGGTCAAGTACCAAGTTGCCAAGTGATCAAGTACCAAGTTGCCTTGGTACTTGATCGCCATTATTCGCATACATAAAATCTTCCACCGAGAGAATTGGCGCGGAAATGTTTTATATTTATTTTTTGTTTGCCTCCCCTTCTACACATCGTATGCAACCTTTGGATGTGGCTATTATGAGCCCATTAAAAACATATTATATCCTCGAAATTGAAAATTGGCTTTATGACCATCCAGGCCAAGTCGTAAGTCATTACTATATTGGAAAAATATTTGGTAAGGCGTATGATAGAACTTCAACCATTAGAGTATTGATTAATTGTTTTGAAACCGCTGAGCTTATGCCAGTTAACTGGCACGTTTGTTTATTGTAATGACGATTCTGTTTCTGAAGCTTTGATGAATCACGATACACCCTCTTTTCTGAACTACCAATAACTACGGAATCATCGGAACCTATTTTTCACATTTCGCCTCAAGACATCTACCCAATTCCTTTGCTCGAATTATCTAGTACAATTTTAAACCACCAAAGTATTTCTGGTTTTATAACTTCAAGTCTGTAACAAAACCCAATTCGAAGTCCAACTCGAAGAAGTGGAAGAGAAAAAATCTAAAAAATATAAGAAAGTAACAAAACGAATAAACTGTAAGAAGACACACACATTAATTATCAGTAAAACCGCCATCGGCAACCTACAGTTTACCGCTAACAATGTAGCTCTCACAATGGCCGAGACAGTTACATATCTGGGCTGCAC
>WYDF02313268.1:0-14843 GCA_009867245.2 Adranes taylori
AACCGCATAAAAATACTTAACTACTCCAGCTACTGAGCTGAAGTATCGTTAAGCTACCGACAATTGATTTAAAAATTGTGTTGTTTTAGTATTATTTGCAATTGTGTTGTATAGTTTTGTTCATTTCTTAATCGTCTTAGCGCACAACTAGATTTTTTAGAGATTATTATTGGAGACATTTATGCAATAATACTATTCGGGATATCTCAATTTCATTTAGGGATTTAATAAGATTTTAGAAAATGATAATCTAAAAATCGTCATATTTTATAATTCTTTCACAATAAAGTAATAATTATAATGTGTTCTTATATTTTTTATAACTTATAATTAAATACATTATTAGCTCTGGAGAACTGCTGCTGATTTAACTATATTATTATTTTTATATTTTTGTTAGAGTTAAAAAGTCATCTGCATCTCTCGTAACAACTTTCCATTTTTATTCATAACTCTTCCAGGCAACAAAAATCTTTACTTTTAAGTATTCTTTTCGACTACACTAATTTTTTTTTCTCGAAAACATGCCTGAAGTATTCAATAGATCTGACGACTCTGGTATCCATCACCTGCACGCCATTGTTGCCAAACTAACGCATTATGGTAGGAGTATTATCTTATTGAAAAACATAAGCCAGTAATTGTTTTTAAAATAATTTTAATGCAATCGGTTGAAAACCTTTTGCAATATTATCGTTATGCATCCAATCTTCACACAAATACAGCTCTCAATCGGCTGAGCTTTCTCATGTCTTCTTCGCACAAATTGATAGCCTCCTCGCCTCGGAAGCAGTGACTCCAAAAAGGAAATTAATGTATTATTCTATAGTTCTTTTTTACTTGAATAAGATTTATACCGAAAAAAATCATTTTTGGTTCATTTTCGAAAAATTCATTTTCGAGAATTCATTTTTGAAAAATTCATTCTCGAAATTTCATTTTTCTTCTTTAAAATGTAGACTCCAACACCGAAACAAGATTGAAATTCCTACATAGACATTTATTAATATTTTGTTTTGTTGTCATAACATAATCCGAAATATTTAATAAACAATATTACGCAAATACAATTGCAAATATTTTGACGAGGTCTACGTGATTATGGTCGTCCATATATCGCGTTTATTACTTTTTACTAACAAAGAGATACGAATTGCATTATAGTATTTTTATTTGTTTGTTTAACGAACGTTTAACTAATGGCATATTACATTGTAAAAGTTATAAGAAATAAATGCAAATCATTTAGGGTACTTCAGTTAATATTAGGTTAGGTTATTCTTTGCAGAGTGTGCGAAGCCAGATTGTCAAGATCGATCGCAGGCTACGGCAAAAGAGATTTATAGGGTATTGTGCGATTTTTGAAAGAAGAAGATCGAAAGGAATGCGATTGGAATATGATTTCTATTAGGGTTATAAATTCTAAAGCCTCCTTGAAACAATATCATATCCCCTCAATCAGTCCATTACTGACAGGAAGTGGAGTTTTAGTGCGTCAAATTCCAGACTGTTGGATGCATCGGGCATCCTTCATCATTTAATGATTTCTCCACTTCCACGCAATACAAAAAATATATACATTGTAAGCAAATTTTAGCGGCTTAGCTAAAATTGAACTTTATAGAAAAAATAATATGATAATCCTCTTGACCAAATTTTATTCCAATTGGTCCAGTAGTTCAGAAAAAAATCTTCAAACACACATGCAATTTGTACTATGCACTTTTTGGATGTAGGGCCGTATATAATTCATATATCTTCATACCAGGTATATGAAAGATAAAACTTATCATCTTTTTAACAGTAGAATGTTTGAATTAAATAATTAAGAGCCATAATTAAAGTGGAATTTTATATAATGTTAGAACTATAAAAGCAATTTAATGTTCACGTGCTCTTTTTAATTTGTAATGTAAAATCGCCTTCCACTTTTGATTAATATAAATTCAACATTAATTATACCTAGATTGATTTTTTAGATTAAATAATACACCAGTGGTCCATAAACATTTTATATAATATCAAGCATTTTAAGCTATCAATTTGAAAAGAATTAATTATATATATATATATATATATATATATATATATATTTCATATAAATATACTATTGTCACAAATCATATTGAATTTCATCATTTTATCTCATGAAATAGTATATTTTAAATTGTAAATAATTTAATTAAAATGATTTGAAATTAGTATGCCGAATATCGTTATGCTTGGCTTATTTTTAACTAGCTAATTAAAAAACAAAACAAAAAATGAATAAAATAATGTAAATTAACGAACGTAGTCCGCTAGGATTTGGAAATCTTTACATAATTTCACAAAAACAATTCAACTATATCTTTCCTACATCCATAAAATTTATAAGACGCACTGCATTAAAATTGTCAAATGTTGAAATTTTACATAATTGCATATATTATTATATTCATTGCGCTTGACCCATTTTAAATATTACCAATTTTATTTATGTATATACATAAAGTATTTAAATTAATTAGGCGCCAAACATTCTTTAATTATAAGTAATATTTATTATTCTATTTTACTAGCAAATAATCTGTTATATCACCAAATTTAATATTAAATGGGAGTACCACTATTTGATGAATTAAATCATTAATAGTTGAAACAACTTCAAAATTGTATTTGACATAATTAAATGTAACTTTTCCTCTTTCTACACAACTGAAGTATTATGAATGAATGAAAAGATGTTAATTAGAAAATGATGTGTAACATATATGAGAGATCAAGTTAGAAAATTTTTACCGTTGAACCGCGGGTGGATGGCCATTTCTGCTATCAGGTATCAAGCTTTATCAACACCCATTTTTTACAGAACGTCATTGTATTTATCTACGTGAATAAACACTAACTCTGTTCTGATTTCATCGGTCATAAATTATTATATTAAATCTTCTATATATGTTACAACATTGATGGTCGACACATGCGATGTGTTTTTAATTAAATTGAAATCATTCCTGAAGTAGATATAATTTAAATATTCGCTTCTACAAGAACATTCCAACAACTGAAATGCTATTTTTGGACTAATTAACACCTCTTACAAATTATGATGAGCCTTTGTGCTTTACCAATGAAGCGAGGGACTTTAAAAATCAAAGTACATCTCGTATAATACTTGCATTGGGGTTCTTTCTGAGAAGCATCGGACCATCTTAAAAATGGCCAAAGTTACCTCTGCAGTGATCTTAATAGAAATTGGACTTTAACAATCAAAGTTCGAACCCTTTAACACATATAGCCCATCTTAGTATTATTGGCGTACCAACACCATATGTATACGTGAAGATTGTATAGTGTTTACTATTTTCAAGTAAGACGAATTTTTAAATGAATGAAAAGATGTTAATTAGAAACTGATGTGTAACATATATGAGAGATCAAGTTAGAAAAAATTAAAACTTCCTCGGTTCATTAGTTATAATCACGTTTTTCTCTGCCATTGAGATAAGTAAGTATCTGGAAAAGAATATTTTAACTTATTTGAGTATTAATACCTACCAGAATAAAGTATGATGTTAAATCGTACGCCGAGGATGTTAATTCGTACCGTGGTAAGATTTGACGAACCAATGGGAGTACAATTTACCAAACACCTAGTTGTAAAATGACATTTAAAATTTATTAATGTATTATTTTTGAAAATACAATAAAATCGGCAACTTCCTATTGTGAATAAAGAGTATTTTAATAGTTTGGTATCAAACTAATTCTTTTATCAGAAATCCGTTATATAAAGCAAGCAAAATATTGTAACATAACCTTACATTTTTAATATTGCATTATAAAGGAAACTATCTTTCGATTACCAACAGAGACAACACATAATACTTTTTAACATTTCAAATAGTACGGAATACTCGAACTAGATTGCGCTTAATGCCATAGAATATAGAATTGAGACAGGGGTACGATTTACTAACGGGTACGATTTCACAAACTCTACGCTACCTATTGTTTTTCTTTAACTGAAAACGCAATTCATACATATACTTGATTAATTTATAATAAATCGAGATTTTTATTCAGAACGTAAACTACTGTGTTTGATTTTCATAACACCCTAAATTCACTAAAATTGTTCCACTTTAGTACCAATAGTAATTTAATTTACTTCAAGTAGTTAATAAAAAAACTACCATCATCGAGCTAAACAAATGGTTACAAGCTATATAAAATTAGTCCACTTTGTTCACATGGGTAAGAGAATTCATGGATAGGCGGAATTATGGATAGTCGAATTCAAAAGTAGTTGGTACGCTAGACGGCCTGCTAGCAATTACCCGAAAAAAAGTAATCCCGTTGGTCGTGGCAAACAAATATGGAGACAGGGCAATTCATGGGTAGGCCAATTCATGGGTTCTAAAACTTAGTGTAGGAGATTTTTGTGGTACACTCTAGTAAACCTTCAAATATCTATTTGTACTCTATGTCTTTAACTTGCTGAAATTAAAAAAAAATCTATCAAAGAAGAGTAGCTAAACATAAATGTCGGATTTACACCGTTTTGAATCTTTAATAACTGCGCTCCCTGTTCAAAGCATTTATTATCTGCATAGCAAATCGGTCTAGAGATAAATATGAGTCCATTCATACAAACCCATATATGCACAGACATTTTTCAGAAATCACTTTTTTGGCACTGGGCTAATCCATAACGAGTTTATCAATGAAAATATTATTGGTATATGTGGTATATGTTCTTATATAGCATATAATAAGTAACAAAGTGCACAGAGCCATAGATTAATGAACATAGATGAGGCCGCAGAGGCCACAAATATTTTCGTACATCTCACTATTGATTGGATCAAGCGGCTAAAGGAAGAAAGACAAAACGTCACCAACATTTTCATAAATGTTGGTAAGCTTTATGAAATAATCTGAAGTAAGTTTTGCACTACTTCAATTGTATTATACTTAAAAATGGTTTGGAAGAGCAAAACATATAACAGGAGCATGGAAGTGCAAAACATATCACAAGAGCACTTTAAAGTATTCCAAACTCAATACCAAATTCTAGTCTTTGGCTACGCCCTATAAAAATCCATTCAGTATAGTCGGCACTAAATGACCTAAATTTTCACACGTAAATCAAATATGATATTTATGTGGATTTGTATTAATTTTTTACCGCCTACTGCAGGCATATGTTGTATATACTTCTTACTTAAGATAAAGATAAAGATATAAACATTTTTAGACATTATTTACGTACATCATCTTGACCTAATGCTTATTAAAATTTACAATCTTATACAGCTTTTATAGGTTATGTGTTTAAAAGATATGTTCCGCTCTAATTATTGTTATGTGAGAGCGCTTCAACAAAATATAAACAATCGTAAATGATAATTACAATATAATTTAAAACAGATTTAATAAATTACAACATTTAATTTAATTATAATTGTAATTATTAAATACTTAATTGAAAGAATATTTTGGCATGCAAATTATATTATTGCCATAGAAAAAATTAAATTGCTATTGCTTTTCCAAATTTTCTAAACAACGTTAATTACTTATTAGTTACTCATGGAAAATTATTACTAAAAAATTAGTGGACGTGATCGCCACCCCATCATTCATATACTGGAAGTCCTACGCTTTGTTACATCTTGCATAAAACAAAAGTTGAACCTTTTAGTTTTGACTGTCAGCTTTTAAGTTGTCTATTAAATTCAATTAGCACAATAGTAGATAGATAGGGTAAATTTAAGAACATTAGTCTCATCAGTTCCCATATTTGCTTACGGCGCGGCTTCGATATCCGCTTTGCCGCGGCCTACGGCCGCTCTTGGCTCACATTTTCCCTGTATTTGCCTACGGCGCGAGCTGTTCGGTTTGCGCTGTCCGGATGGCCTGCGATCCCTTCTGACTCTTTTCTCGGCTTATTTCTAAAAGTGCAGTCTCGACCAGACTGCCTAGGTCTTATGCATTTGTCCGCTTAGTCGCGGTCTGCTGCCGTTTTTGACTTCATTTTCCGCACTACCGCTTTTGAGTCACTCTTTCTTCGTGTCCGCTTTGCGTAAACTTGAGGTCCCTGGGTCTTACATTTGTTCCCCAAGTTTCATTGTTTTCCCGCCTACCCGTTAATCCCCCTGTCCCCATATTTGCCTACGGCCTACGCTCTTGACTCACATTTTCCCCGCATTTTCATACGGCGCGGACAGTTGCGCTGTCCGCTTTGGCATGGACTACTACCCCTCTTGATCTCTCTTTTCGATTAATTTCTAAAATAATAGAGTGGCGTCATGAATTTGTCCACTTTGGCGCGGTCTGCTGCCGGTTTTGACATTTTTCCCACTACCGATTTAGAGTCACTTTTGTTCGGGTCCGCTATGCGTAAAATTGAGGTCACTGGGTCTTAGACTTGTTCCCCAAGTTATATTTTCTTAACTTACATAGGAACTGAGATATTTAATGTACTACAATAGCTTTTGGTGGCCTATAATAAAATTTATTCAAGAAATCTATCTTTTATATTTCCTTAGATATATCGAAAAGTTTGTAAAATTTTAAGTACGTAAAATTTTAGTACGATGCCTGCTTCAGCGACAAGTTGCGAAATTTTTGGTTATTAAGGTTGATATCTTTGAAATTATAAAAGTAAGACCCATCATGTGCGGTATCATTTTAAATAGAATTATCAGGGCCACCAAAAGGTAACAAAATATCCAGGGTGTTACTAAAAAGTGTTTCAAAACATATTTGTTTGCTCAAAGTAGGTCAAGTATATTCAGTTGCTCACACTGGCAGAATTGAGGTCCCTTAGACTTACAAACGTTCCCCAACTTTTATTTTTCCAACTTTCATTGGAACCGAGATATTTAGGGTAGAAAACTTTCTATTCAAGGTCCAATTACTCCGGTTCTATGGTGCGCGACATTGTTAAACTCGCTTAAATATTAAAGGAAGTTTCGGCACAAGAAATTTAATTAAAATTCTTCGTTAAGTTTCTGAGAAAACTTACAAAATAGAAAACACCCCATATATATATGTTAAATTGTGATTTTAGAAAACTATGTTTCAAGTAAAATCGAAGAGCCTTTATGTAGCCTGTACAATAAAGTTTATTAAAATGTCCTATCTTTTATTGTTCCTGAGTTATTTCAAAAACTTTCTTAGACTCCAAATATGACAACACCGCTTCCTATACAATTTGGCAACATCGGACTTATTTTATGCGACGCATAATACAAGGTACTATTTGTGTGCAAATTTCAACCGCCTAGTTTGAATGCGAACTTTCTGAAGAAAAAAATGGCTCCTGTCCGTCCTATTGGATTTATTTAAAAAATGAAAAAAAAATCGTCCTGCTTATTTATAGTCTACACCTGTCTACCAAATTTCATCCAGATCGGCCGCATAGGGAAAAAGTCTTGAACATACATCCGTACGCACAGACATAAAAAAATCGACCCAATTTTTTGAGGAAGAAATTTTTTTAGAAAAAACTTTTTATATGAAAAATTGTTCTTTATGCCCCCCCCCCCCCCTTGAATTACGTATTAACGGATTGCAGTAATTTCAATACCAGAGACGTACTAAGGTAAAATAGAAAAAATTGTGAAAACATGAATCCTATATCTAAACGTATTACATACGTAAATATGGTATATGAAAGATAAAAACTATTTATAATTCGAAGAAGTAGTAGTTTCAAGCTTATAGTATACTAATCAGCAAAAGTACTCTATATATTTATCAGGTAAAGTGACCGATACAGACTACAAGTGATCCAGACATACGCGCTTACCAGTGCCGCCAAGCACGAGGAAGCCGAACATTCCTATGAGGATCTGACTGCCAGAGTTTATCGTTGATCGTAATGATGTGCAAATTCAATGCAAAAATTAAACATAGGACACCGACGGATACCGCAAACATAGGACCATTTGGCTTGGGCATTAGAAACGTGAGGGGCCAAATGCTGTTGAACTACCTCAGCATCGAAGGCCTCTTTTGTATAAACACCCAATTCAAGAAGCCGCCTCAAAGGAAGTGGGCGTGAAAGAGCCCAAATAACTTAGTCAAAAATGACATTAACCATATTCTCACCAACAACAAATCAATTTTCAAGGACGTCATCGTTCTGAACCGATTCCAACTGGAAGCGGTCACCGTCTCGTCAAAACAAACTAAACTATAAATACGAGAACTGAAAGACGTAAGCTAGTAAAAAAAGCTAAAAAAGATGAAAATCTAAAATGGCTCGAGGAAAAACCCACATCTTTAATACCAAGAACGAGAAGGGCGAAATCGTCAGTAAAAAAACCTGCTATCGGCGCGAACGTTCCAAATTTCTACCCAAAAATCTACAATAGGTCAGTCCCCAAGCCAGACCACATAACGGACATAGAAAGACGGAATGTCTGAAATGTGGGCTGCGAGGAGATACCGAAGATCTACACAAGCGAGCTCAAAGCTGCACTGAAACAAATGAAGAACTGAAAGACTCCGGGGGAAGATGGAGTAATAGGCGAAATGTAAAAGTGTGAGGTAAAACACTGGAAGATGCACTACTAGTTCTCATGAACAAATGCCTAACAGAACAACGGATACCAACACAATGGCGGAATGCCGAAGTCATCTTATTATTCAAAAAGGGTGACTGTACGAGCATAGAAAAATACCGGCCCATCAATTTGCTATCCGCTGACGAGAATAAGCACAAATCATCTGACGAATAAATTTGACTTTAAATCAGTTGAATAAGCGGGATTTAGAAGAGGCTTTAACACGATGGATTATTTCCAGGTCGTGCATATTCTAATCGAGAACTTAATATAACATTCCTTTATACCTCGCTTTTGTCGACTATCAAAAGGCCTGTGATTCAGTTGAAACATAAGCTGTATTGGCGGCAATTGAGAAGGCAAGAAATGACTCTCGATACTCCAATCTCATTCAGCACATCTACGAGAATGTTATACTCTAAGTCAAAATAAAAGGTGACCTAATCACAGAGAGGATCACAAACGAGAAAGAGGTTCGTCAAGGAGACACAATCTCTCCTAAATTGTTCACGCTCGCTCTTGATGGCGTTTTTAAATCTCTCAAAATGGGAAGATAAAACCATAAATACAGACGCCATGTACCTGTTTCATGTAAGGTTCGCCGACGATATCGCCCTCATAAATAGCAACTAAAAAAAGAGCTGAAGACCATGCTTCAACCACTAAATGGTGGCCTCAATAAAGGTGGGCCTGAGGATAAACATGCAGAAGACAAAGATTTTGAGTTCTGACATAATCCAACGTACGATTAAACAAAAAACACTAACTGAGGAAACAAAACCAGACAGCAGAAGTAACCACCAGAGTGGGACCTGCGTGAGTGGGTAGAGAAAGGTATACGAGTCATTATTCAACTTATGCATTGGAAACCAAAACCTTCGCACCAATAATACCAACAGACGAGCGTGGCAAAGAGCGGTGGAAAGGACGATCCAGAAAATCAGTATCCGGGATTGTTGTGCAAAGCGGAAGGACGAAAGGACACCAAGCTGATGCAATAGGCCGAATTTCCAGCCTGGGATGACGTTGGCCAGGACACATCGCAAGACGGACAAATGTAGAAATGTAGAAATGGCCAGGACAAATGTAGAAACATGGTATTCATAGCGTGCGATCAAAAATGTTTTGATTTTAGTATTACCATTTAGTTAACATAATGTCTTTTAATTTTTTGATTTATAATTTATTTATTTCTATATACTTTATATTATACTTTATATTTAACTTATTAAGAATCATTATTATTGGTAGAGCAATGGAGATCAAAATAGAAGAAAAGTACAGCTATTAATTTGTGATTTTTATTAAATTAGTTTAAACAAATTTCTTTAATATAAGTTACTTAATTAATTAATATAATTAATAAATTTTTTTAACTTAATTAATTATTTAACTTAATTAATTATCTTATTTCTTATTTAGTTAAGATATTAAGATTAAGTAACTTAATTAAGTTACTTAATCTTAATTAAGTTGTTTAATTTAGTTAACTTAGTTACTTAATTTAGTTATTTTTAACTTACTTAATCTCGTTTTTGAAATCAGTATATTGAGATGGAAATCTATTTTAAATTCAATTCAATATGTAGAATGTTTTAAATAACCGTAATACAATTGCTATAAATATTACCACTTAAATAATGTTTTTACAAAATAAATATCTGCTTGTATGTAATAAAAATCGATTTGTAGTTAATTGGTTTATGAAATACTGATTCAATCATTTTAGATCCTGACAATGATTAACAACAATATAAATACAATCCAGCGTAAATAAATAACATAACAAACGTGAATGTCTAATATAATTACAATTGATCACATTTGTTATTTAATTTTTGCCTTTGTAAATCGATAAAGTAAAGTATATTCCTATTTAAAAATAATCAATGTGTAATGCAATATCCTATATGAAATTGATAGCAACATAGTAGAGTTCTCAGAAATATTAGTCAACAATTTCCCACCATTTTCCACACATCTTTATATAAAGCTCATCCTTTGCCGATTCTAGTCCATAATAGCATTAATATAGTTAATAACAATCTCGCGGTCCTTCAAGCATTTCAGCCTTTAGCATTCAGCAAACCACAGGACCAAAAACAGCTTCTAGCACATACTTCAATAGTACGAAGCTGACTCTGGAAATACCTAGAAGTTCTATCAAAGTAGACGACTCTAGTACAAATACATATAGTGCTGAACAAAATTATCAAACAATTGTCGTAGCAAGTGTGTGATAGAAAAGTCTTGTAAGACTCATAATTGATGAAACACGTCAGGACGAAAATCTAAATTATAACTTACTAATATAACATGCACCGCGGAGCGCACAAACCAAAAAAATTGTACTATACATTGAAGGCAACAAAAGTAGATGGTGTCTATGGATGTATGATAGTATTACTTAAGCTATGTATTAACTATAATTGATACACATGTAACGTTAATAGAAAATTTTAACATAGCTGGTCAGGCGCTATTTTTAAGCGGGCCAGGAGTGGTGCAATGATATATGTCATTGGACTATTGATGCACTGTAAAATGAGGGTACTGAATACGGCTACATCTAATCTACTGCTACGGCTACATCACAGAGGATGGCCTGTAATGCCCATGAGCCCTACATGGCTTTTCCAAGCCAATTGTGTGCTACATGTCATTAAAAATTGATCAACTCATCTAATTATTAATAAATAGTTATTTACGTCTTAAGTAATACCATCACACATTCTCAATAAAAAAATATATATACAAAATAGTTGCGCTTGAAATTGCTTTACAAAATCCTCTAGGAAATGTTAAACTGCTACTCCAAATAAAAATATATTCATAATAGTAAAAGACATCGTATCACTAATTTTCTGCTTTCTCACTCACTCACTCTTCTTCTTCTTTTCTGGACTGCCTCATACAAATTTTCCTTTCGGGCTTCCGTCTATATCCGGCCCTTCCGTCCTCTGACACCAAAACGTACATGTAATCTTCCAACCTGTTGGGTAGTTTTCTTATTCTGCTTGTTCTTGAAGATTCCCCTTCAGTGGTTCTTCTCAAGACGCCTACCCTTTATCCTAAGTATTGGATTTTATGTTTTCTTCGTAATTATTTTGGTCTTGGACCAATTCTTTCAACTCGTTGCAGCTACATATTTCTTCAATTATAATACGTGAGCATTGTGAAAATTGTCAATGATAACGAATAGATAGCAATTTCCTCATGAACTTTTTACAAATGGTCCTAAATGATCCACATGAACTACTTCGAACGGTTTCTATGCGGTTTTAATTTTCAACTTTCCGGATTTAACTTTTAACTTACGGGTTCAACTTTCCTTGAATTTTGTCTCCAGGCACCTTAACTAGTTGGCAATCCAAACATCTTTTAATATGCGTTCTTATATATCTTCGCATCTTTGGAAATCAGAAACGTTTCATTACTGCATTGAGCGTTCAGTCCAACCCAAAATATCCTCCCATGCCACCATATCATATCACTGTACTTTTACGCATTATTTCGGTATAATATATAGGACATTTTTTTTTCCATGTATTATATTTTCTTATATAATATTCCATCTTCTATACAATAATCTTCTACCTTACTTTTTTCTTGAGCATTTCTATCGGTTTTAGGTTTCCCTAATATTCTGATAATTTCACGTAAGTCCGGATCTCCTTGTTCCATGAAAAATACAGATTTGCCTTCACTAATAATTTATATTCTTGTGACTTCAGTGCTTTCATTTTTGTCAACAGTTTCCTTATCTGTTATATTTAACCCTTTCAGGACGGGTGTCGTACGCGTGCGTCAGACGTGAGATGTAGTTGCCCGCCGGGTGCTGTACTGCTACTCGTAAGGTTTTACAAATCGCGTAAAGGTTTTACAAATCAGTAGCCGTCTTGAATTTGTTAATACATCCAATTTCCTTCTTGACTCGTCATAAATATCTTGTTCACTTTTTTGTACAGCCGCTCTACTTAGAGCATCAATTACATGCGTCATTTCTTTTCCAGGTCCGTGTTTAATGATGTAATCGTACACATCCGATAATATCGCCCAACGTGCTACTTGTGAATTAGTCGTTTTTTTGGCATTTAGGTATACTAGACAATCCACGAATATTACAAACATTTTGTCCAACAAGAATTGTCTCAATCTGTCTACAGCCCAAACAATTGCCATTAACTCCAATTTACTCGAATGTTGCTTGGATTCGTGAGCTGTAGTTTTCCTGCTTATACTATAAATCAAATTTTTTTTCTCGTCGTTATCTTTCTGGAATAACATTGCTGCAAAACCATCCATACATGCACCTATACGTAATTCAAAATTTTTTTTATCAAAGAAAGATAAAACAGATTGGGAAGTTAAGGCATTCTTCAAATCCTTGATGGCTATTCCTTACTTTGTTCCCCAACCAATTTTATTATTCTTTTTTGTTAGAGCGCTTATTGCTCTCGCTCGCACTGAATAATTCAGTATAAATTTTCTAAAAAAACTTATTGCACTTATTGCTCGCATTTTCTCTCATATTATTAAAACCCAAATAGTTCACTAATAGCGAATTTACATTTTCTGCAATTTATTGTTAAATTTGCATTTCTCAGTGCAATCAGAACTTTTCTATTCACTGTTTCATATCCTCAAAATTTTTGGGAGGTATTAGAATATCATCTAAAAAGAATTTTATTTTGTCCCTAAATGGACTTATTACCAAATTCGTCAATCCAAATATCATTCTTGTAAATTGATACGTACCATCTGGAGTCACAAATAGGGTCTCTCCCTTGCTAATTTCTTCTAAGGGTACTTCTAGAAAACCATGTGCCAAATCTAAAGTGCTAAAAATAGTACAATTTTCCAAATCACTGATTAGTTCATCCATATTAGGAATTTGGAAAAACTTATCTTTCCATTCCTCTACAATTTCTTGTATTTTCCTCCTATCGGACTCGTTTTTTTTTATACAGGTTCATCTACTTCAATCTCCATTTTCATCAATTTAGTACCTCCTAATTCTTTGATACTTAAAACCACCTTCTCCCTATATTCATTCTAAAGTTCGTTCCGGTTCTCTTTAACAATTCTTCTATGTAAATTTTCTGCTTCCTGAATCATTTCTAGTTTCACCTTTTCTACGCATTCAAATGTTTCTACATTTATTTTCTCCAGTCTTCTTTACCTTTCATTCTCCTTTAATTCAATGTTTTCCTCTTAGAAATTTAATATTGGTACTTCGATTTCCATTTCTCCATATTTACTCTGAATATAAATTATAGAAAGTGGTTCAAAACTGTAGTTTTTTACAACAGTTAATTTATTATCATATAACGTTTCTATACTAAGATTTTTAAAGGGTTCATATTCTCCAAACATAAATGAGTTGTCTATCCTCATATACGCGATATTCGGTAAATCAGTAAAAGTTTGCTCCAAAATAATATCTGGTTTTTGCATTTCATCTCCGAATATAACATAATTTAAAATTTGGATCAACTTTTATTAGTTCCTTATTATAAGAGTTTAATGCCATTAGGATAATCTTTAGCAATATGATTTTCACCTCTACACTTGTAACATTTTATTTCCTTAGGTTCTGTACAATGTGTTGAAATATGTCCTTGACTATTACAATTATAGCATCTTATATCCTTTTTGTTATATTCCTTTGTGAGCCGTCTCTTTTTTTTCTTTATTTTCCGTATTTCGCTTTTGGATATTCTCTACATTTTCCTTCTTTTGTTGACCATTACTTGCTTGAAATACTTCTTGTTCTATCGATTCTCGTTTTGTTAACCCTGTCTGCATTTAATAACGCGTGATATAATTCATTTTCATTTTTATCATCTTTTGCAAGCATTATGCCATATAAATCTTTAGACCAGAACCACACCAAAATTTGTTCCTTTGCTTCCTCAAAATTTAATTTAAGCTCTTGATATAATTTGAGCTTTGAGTAATAATAGACAGTTATTGTTTAATCTTTACGTTGTACGTTACTAGCCATTTGTTGCCATTTTTCTGTTAAATTGTCTATTCCTACAAATGTTTTTCGGAAATTCTCTTTAAATTCTTGCCATGTCCTAATTTCTCCCCTTTTGTATCTGAACCAACTTGCAGCAGCTCCCTTTAGAAGTGGTCGTGCTGACTCTAATACAAAAGTTTCTGGCGAATCATACAAATCTTTGATATAAATCTTTGATATAATTGGGGTGTGTAAGGGGTGATGGCACGACATGGTCAATATAGCCAACCCAAACGTCAACCTCGCCTGCTCGAGTG
>WYDF02313279.1:0-14841 GCA_009867245.2 Adranes taylori
GAGCCGCCACAAATAAAATTAAATGGGCAAATGTAATAGCCAACGTCCTTAAGGATAAGGCACCCTAAGAAGAAGTCGTGTAAATCGTGTACTTATTTCTGCTGTGAATGATGCGTAAGCGTTCATAACGCGAAAAATTTCACTTTCCATGGAAAGGCCAGCATTTCTTGCCAATTATCCTGGCATTTTTCGGCGTCTTCTTTCACGGTTGTATCAATGCCCATTTTTTCACAAAAGTCTTAAGTCTTTTCCATTGCTTCTTTACAAATCTTGTCTCGAATGTCTGCAAATTCAATCGCTAATAATTCAAACTCATGGAACACTTCTTTAAAATTCATTTTAGGTTCTAGTAATCTGACCTGTATCAATTCTCCTCAAGACTTCATGCCAGAAATGGACTAAAGTTATGAAATTAAAATTCAGTATATTTTATAATAAAATTGTAGCTTCATTTCTAGTGTCACTTGTGCTAATTTTGCCCTCTGCTAATTTTGCTATCATCTGCTAAAAAAAAAACAAAATGCCCGAAACTCAGATATTATTTCCCAGAAATTGATTAAAATAAAAATGAAATTTTCTGGCAAATCTTGTTTGTCTTTTGGCGTCCTGCTGCGTGTGGCACCCGAGGCATGGTAGGTCCCCTTGTTCCCCTCTGTCTACGCCACTGGCCAGGCGAAATGATTATATACAATATCACATCACGATCAAAGTTTCCTGTAAGTCTCCCGCTTAAATGGCCTCAAATTAACAATCAACATTAAGTTTATATTGATTTATCAGATTAACCGCGAGTGTGAAATCCAAACAGAACACATTGAAGGTTCTTAGCGATCTTTTATGGAACATTTCACTTGATACGTTCTATAGGAAATGTTCGGTAAAATTGTATAAACGAAACATACATCAGCAATGTTTCTGTGCGTTTCAAGCATGGCGAGATGTACGTAATTTAATATAAAGTTATAGTTATTGTTTCTTTGAGCAAAATACTCATTCGGAATTCACAATATCTCAAAGAAAAAACTGAATTCTTCCAATTTGCTTAATATAAACTGCATAAAAAGGTGACCAAATTTGAATAGCATTCTCCAATTGAGATATAACAATTCTAAATCTGATCGACTTAATATCAAGACCATACGAGCTCCTTAACGTGAATCCGAGTAACTTAGAAGTCCTTAATACAACATGATGAATATGGTCTCTAAAGAAGAGATGAAAGTCAAGTAAGACACCTAGTCAGAGATTGGATAATTATTAAATTTGTAATCATCCTTTTCTCATAAGAGAAAAGCGTATACTAAAACATTGATCTGTGTTAAAAATTAGTTTATTAACTAAATGATCTTAACTCATTCTGGAGGCGAGTTTGGTATACCTTTGATTTTATAATTGCGAAACTTTTGACATCATCAGCTAACTTAAGTTGCTTAGCAAACAAAAATTTAGATGATAGATCATTAATAAAGATATGAAACAGCAGAGGTGTGACTACCTTATGGGACCCCCGACGTAACTCGATGGGTTGTGCCTAATTTTTATCTTTTGTGTTAAACCACCAACAAACTTTGGAACCAATCAATAAATCTATTGATAAATCCAAATGTGTCCATTTTTTCTAATAGAATGAAATGATTTAACGAGCAGCTAAGAGAGTGCTGTGACATTTACAAGAACTGTTCCACATCGTTGGACCACTTAGCTGCTGGAAGATTCATATCACTATTATGATGAACTTCCAATTCTCGTGTCTTGAATATAAATCTTTCACACCTTCGCAATGGACCTCATATATATAAATGCAGTGGAAGAGGTCTTGTATATAAACTCCACCGACAACAAGGTTTAAGTCCTCTCCTTGTTCGGCTACATATAATTGTTCCACTTTATCGACACTGCACGCAATTTCTCTTGTGCTATAGGAATTCCATCACCAGTAGTTTTTATACTTGTAGAGGAGTTGCTATCTTCTCGAAAGATATTATAACGAAACGTTCCAAGTTCACTATAGAAAACGTCAGAGGATAGCCAAGTTTCATTTAAGAAAATATAATCATAAGCAGTTCTGCAAATTGCTTGATGTAATTCCACTAACTTTGTTCTAATTCCATGCACATTTTGATAATACATTAGTGATGGAGCCTTATTTAATTTAAATTGCTATTTTATTGATTTTACTTTAGCTGAAGTTTTTTTTTTTTATTACCATAGATTTCCCATTTTTTATATCTACTAAACTATTCATTTTTGTTATTGCTTTTGTAGATACGTTAGATCTAGTCTTAGTTTTCAGTTCATGCCAACCACTCTATTTCTCAATACAATCTCGCAATAAAATCTTCATATCGTCAATCTTACATAGAGTAACACATATTAGACAGGAGTAATTTGTAATCTTTTAATATCTAATGTTTTAAACAGATATTTTAACTTTGTCATTATCATGAATTATTTAGCATTTAATTCTAGTTATTGGAAATAGTGTAATAATTAAATTTGTCCTTGTTCTAATTTAGTTCTACTAAGGTAGATAATTTTGTACGCTTGATACTTGTAACTTAGTTAAATAATTCTGAATGGCTAGATTTTGTAAAATGTTGCTGTTACATAAGCATTCAGGGAATAGAAAATAATTTAATTTAATTCATGATTTTATTTTCAGAACGCTGTCTAACAAGGATTCACTCTATAACTTATCTATTCCCTGAATGCTTAGACAACAGCAACATTTCACAAAATATAGCCATCCTGAATTATGACTTAAAAGTATTTAACGTACAAAACTATGTAGCATAGAACTAAATTAGAACGAGGACTAAAGTTCACCTTACAAGAGCATATACCGTCGAAAAAATTAAATAGTACTCCAAAATTTAATTGTTTTCAAATTACTATGACAGTTACTAATTGTACTACTTAATTTGCTACAAATTCAAGGTTTGAAGATTGTCTAGATATGTATGAAGTGAAAAGTGAAGTAAGAGTAAATATTTAATTAAATTTATAACCAAATGAGTTTTAACATTTCATTTTAACATTTAGTTGTGGAGATGAAATAATTTTGTAACATAAATAATTTTCAGTCTAAGAAGCCGGTGCTAAAGAAATCATTACCGGTCAAAAACATAGTCGCTTTCAGTTTCATAAAATTATTTTCCCGCTTGTTTCAAAAGCATACGATCTCAAAAAGTTACATCTGGTTTCACTGCATACGATAAGAAAAATATTTTCGCCCCAACAAATAATTTTAGCTCAACCACTCTGTGTTTCAGTTTTGGTTCAATCATTTTCTTTTCAAAAATACTCATTCCTGTTTCTTTAATGAATGTTTTGATTTTATCTTTAGGTGGTGCCCGATTTTCTTCAACTGGCTTTTAGTTGTTGTACTATTGAACCATCGAGTCGGCCCTGTTTCATAGACATCGTAACGAAATTGGATAACGTATTATTGGATCTCGATCAGCCTATTGAGAAGCGGCCTACAGCTGATGATGATATATCAATGGATGTCAGTATAAAATCACTAAACGAAAGCACTCCTATTGGATTTTCTAAAAAGCCTTTAGCAGTTAGTTCAGCTACTGCAGTTGCAAAAATGGTATTACCTGTTGTATTATTTGGAAAAAAATTATTTCTTATTTTTAGTTAATTATATTATTTCTTAATCATAAATTTCTTAAAAAATAGGTTTTTGAAAAGCTTTATAGAAATGCTAGTCTAGCAGAGCAGCCTAGCGTAGCAAGAATACTTCTAAATACTTAAAGAGGGGACATAGACAAACAAAAGCAACAATCAGAAAAGTAATATACAAAGGTAACACTCATATTGTTTCAAATATTCATTAATTGTTTCAAATATTGGCGGCATCTGGTATCGACGACAAAGATTTACGTCTAATGACAAATCTGTATTTACACCAGAGAGCGGTTATTCACACGAATTTACAATTACGTGAGGAGTACATTATGGCTGCATTCTTTCACCAATCCTGTTTAATATATATTCGGATATGCTGTTTAGGGAAACCCTAAATGAGACAACAGAAAGCATTAAAATTAATTGTGAAGTCATTAATAACTTATGGTATGCGGACGATTCAGACCTATTAGCTGATAGTACTGAGGGGTTTCAGGAATTAATAGATGGCACTGTGGAAGTATGTGACAGATATGGTATGAAGTTGACAGATATGGGATGTAAAAATGAAGAACTTCAATACCGTCAAATTTGTCCCGCCCTTTATTTAAGTATTTAAATCCAAAAGGCTTCAAAATTTACAGAAATTTTAAATATCTTTTCGGCAAAAATGTTATTGTGTATTGTATACGGTACAAATGTATTGGTACAAATAAACACATTTGTTATAAAAGTTCTTACAAGAATGCCATTTACTGATATACACACAATATTTATGATATCCGTCGACAAGATTAAGTTAAGTTATTACATAAAATTAAGACATAACGAATAACAGCAAATAGAATATAAAACACAAATTAACTTCCAATTGGAACTTATATTTTTATTAAAAAATTAATAGAATTAAAAATAACACTTCTATCTTTAACTAAAATTTTATTTTTCTAGTTTTTCTTAGAGCAAAATCTTTTATTGCACTATCAATGTCTATAACGTCACATACTTCTTGCTCAATAGACAAGATAGCCAGATTGGTTAGCCTTAAAGTACTTATTGTTGATCTTAAATAATTTCTGTTCAACTTTAATTTCGAAAAGCTTCTCTCACAAATGGCATTGCTTATGACAATTGTGAGGAATATTCGGAGCATTATTATAATATTGGACAGAGTGTCTTCCACCTTGGAATTCACAATAAATTGTAATGATCCAAGTGAGTCCTCATTAATTAATTAATTTCTTTTACCTGTGGCTACTATTAAAGCCCTTAGTCGATCTCGCTCGAGCTTGAAGTCCTGAATTTCGGCAGATGCGTAGTCTAGATTACAGTCTGTATCAAACAATAGGCAAACTTTTCCGCTAAATTACATAGCTGCTGAAATCTGTCAGGAATTTCTACGATTATTCTATCTAACGAAAAAAAAAAACAGCGTTCCGTCTCAACTCGTTTCATATGACAAGTTATCTTCTCTACTTCCGTCCTCAAAAATGTGCTTTCTTGTTTTGAGCCTCTGAGATTCCATGGAAATACCAATGTCTTAACATATATTTTTTGCATAACTTATAGCGCCGTCTGTAAATTCTTCTCGTTTATCTACTAGTATCGCCTGCAAAACATTTACTTTCTGAGCGCACAATTTTATGTCGATTCCTTTTGCTCGTAAATATTTTTGTGCATCGTTAACTTCATGTAGCATAGGCTACCAGCGCCCCACGAAACAAAGAAAGGAAAATAACTGCATAGTAACTAGCAAAGTTCCTGCTTCTGTACTTGTGTTTAGACTCTCATCTGTCTCTGTTAGTTTTTCCAGAGTGACCAAAATGTCTTTGTAATGATGCCATATCATATTTACGGCATTACCACCCGGTAGCCTAAACCCTTTTAAAACTTTTTCCTCTCGTTGCTATTAGAATATTCCAACGAGCTGTGGACATTTAAAAAAATGAATAGCAAGATTCTAATGTTACGAAAAAAGTTACTGAATTTGCCTCCACTGAGGCAGCACGTAAACAAACCAGTTTTAAGGAATGGTTTGAGCAAGGCGCGAATTCGATTTTGGGATTGATTTCTTTTAATCTTTTCTGAACTCCCCTGAATGCCTTCTAGTCATTACAGCAGCATTATTATCAGGAAAATGGCTGGCACACTTATTGCAAGTGTGCAAGGCAAGATATGCAATATTGCAAAGCAAGATAGAGAGAAGAAGAAGTCAAAGGCGTCGGCGAACATCATGGTTGAAGAACATTAGGCAGTGTGCAGAAATTACAACCGTACATCTATTCACAGCAGATGTTAACAAGGTGATATGGACCAAGGGATTGCCAACATCCATAGAGGATAGGTACCAACAGAAGAAGAGTGCTCATGTATTGGATAAAAAATATTTCTGTAACAGTTGTTAAGTATTTCTGAGAAACCGCATGAACCGGAAAATTTCTACTAAGTAAAATAGCAAAATGAAGATTTGGGATAAGATTTGTATCTAGTAAAAAGTGGAAACAATTATATAACAAAGCTGCGCTAAAAGAACATAGCACATCTACAGAATTGCACGCTTACTTGATTATAGTCTGCACATCCGTTTATCAAAAGAAAGGTCGTATTTTTTATAACTTTTTTGTGACCTACTAACAAATTTGGACAGAATTTCACACAATGTCCTACTTCAAAAGCTCTCAAACTACGGAATTGTAACTGAGAGACATAAACTTATTACAAATTACCCAGAAAGCAGGAGCAATAGGATCATACTGCAAATTGTAGAAGTTGTTTTCTTCGTGTTTAAACAGGAGTATTTCAGTTCTGGGAGTAGACCCGCGGTAATCCGACAACTGTTTTGCGAGGTGGTGTCGGATTATCAAATTTGTCGGACTATAGACACTGACCCCTTATAGTCTGGAACGTTTTGAAAAGGAATACCTTGTAATCCGACAAATTATAAAAATGGTAAGATAAAATCAATACTATACGATATGGAACTTCGTGAATTAAACAACGCAATAGATTAAGGGTGAATTAACGTCATTAACAGAATGGCCATAGCAGTTTAAAAAAATACAAACTAAACGTAGTACATACAAATTGATGTAAATCAATAGATAGATACTGCTACATATTTCCAAGGTACTTTTACATACTACATACATAATTTGAGCAATTGAAAATGGATAAATTAATACATAAATTTATGTTGTATACAAATATTCATCAATTTTCTTTTATTTTAAATTGGCAAAACGCAACCGTAGGCTTTGTCTCTTAGCCTCCTCAGAAGTAAAATTTACTTGTTAGATACACCATTCTCTTCAGCCCATTACTTGCTGCCACGTGTGGAGTAGTTACAATGACTGCATCATCATCGTCTTGATTTATCATTGGAATAGGTACATGGTTAATAATCATCATACGTTGAAATAACTATCTTCTTCATCCAATCCACGTTACCAGATTTCCTAATTTTCTGAACTAATCTGCTTTTTGCTAGCGACTTGCTCGTGACACTGGTTTGGGGAGTGCTGGAAGTGGTGACGATTTCTGGCCATAAGTTTTTCCATGACGATGTAATGGTTGATAGGGGCAATAAAATCCAAGACTGGCAAACGGCAAGAACCGAGTCTTCTATGTCGAATAATTAATGTTTTTTTATAGTGGCTGGTCTTTTGATATGGCCGTTAGCAGCAGTTGTTTTTGTAGTTTTACTTGACTCATTTATCCTAAGTCATCAGTTCTGTGTCAGATGGATGACCCGGAGCATTATCGAGACCCAACAACACCTTTTGAGGAAGATTATGATCTTTCAAGCATTTTCTAACTTCTGGCGCGAAGCATTCATTAAAAAACTTTTGAAAAGGTTTTTATCATCCACGGGCTTTTTTGTCCGTAATAGTATACTAGTAAATCAATATTTTTGAATGCACGTGGATTCTTTGATTTTTCAATGCCCACCAGCGGGTCCATTAAGCGTGTGCGTGTCCGAAGCGTTCGCACACGGTAATATGGTTACACGTTCTTTACTCACTTTACGTCCAGGTATAGATTTTTCATCATTGAAATGAACGTTATATATTACATTACAATTTTGTTAGGTATTACACACCAAAAAGACCCTAATTCATCTGAATTATATACCTGTGAAGGGCAAAAACCTAAATCTTTCACTTTTTGTAAAAAGCTCAATTTAAATGGCTCTACACAGGATGCAACATTAGAGAGTTTTTCTCCTTTACCGTCATCAGACTTATTCCATGACGACTACTGAAGCGTTCCAATCATCCCTTGCTAGTTACAAAGTCGTTTTTTTTTGTTATCTCAAATTTTGTTGCTATTATGGCCAATATGGGCCCAGAAATAGGTGTATGCCTAAATATAAACCACATATACAAAGTTTCCTCCACTACACCGTACTTACATAACTTTTCTTCAGTTTCCTTAATATTCTTTCCACGAAAAAAATAATGTATTGTGATATACCCTCGCGTTCGCGTCTACTAGATTACTATAGACTAGAAATAAATCTCGGGCCCCAGGTTAGTTTAACGTGAGACCGCACGTAGAAACTGCTCTTCTTTCCAAGGCTTCAGTGGACTCGCTGGAGTACGGGTAGCTCAGTTAAGTACGTAAGTAGTCCAGAAGTTCATGTTCTTCAGTGTTCATAGATCTTACAAACAAAGAAAGAAATATAAATGCGGGAGTCTAGGGTGTAATTTAGTAAAATGATATAGATGTTCGAAATGGTACGAAATACTATAAATATTAGGAGTCCAAAGCCGCCGATCAAAATTCCACTTTGTGTGACGGCATACGCTTTGCCTTAACACATAATTCTTTTCCCCTGCGGTTTTCACATATAGCAGAGTATGAGCAGCCAGTCATAGCGACGAGACACACATATCAAACATTACATCGGACGCTGCTACTATATTTACATTTTAAACAGCTAAAATCGCCTACTCCTATATTCGTACGACAAACAACGCGAATCAGCTAAACACGTTCACGTCGACACGCACGTTCATATCAGCAACAGACAATGCGTTCAAAAAGCCATTTCGGATACGTGTCGCGTAATTTTATTATTCTAATTATTATAAAGCCCCCAGTCGCTTTGTTACATTAAAACAGAAATTCCTTTTTATTCATTATAAATCAAAACTTAACTCATCGTTTTCTTTAAACGACTGTCAAACGTAAACTAACAGATTTGCACGAAATTTTGACAGTAGACTTCTAAAAGTTGTCTGAAGTTAGTAGTATAGTCATCATCGCGACATACCGTCTTTTGAAAGCCCGTTTTAATATTGGAGACATTTTTTCCACATTAAATCAGGCCTTTTGGACAAAAAAAAAACTTACAAAAGCATGTAACAAGAAAACACTATACAATCATCTCATTGCGAGTTGAAGATTTTCACTCTTCTAGCTCTGTTACTTACACAAGAGCAGAAGTTAGGAACTGTGAATTGCTCGAGAGTTTCACCCAAAGGGATGAACGCCATGCACATTGAGGCGACTATGTACCACAGTCGCGGAGAAGTCTTCGGAGAAGTCACGCAACATAACAAATTGTACTGTTAGGGAGAATTTAAAACCATTAACTATTTTAAGAATCTTTTAATTTTAGAAGCGAACGCAAAGTAGCGCCATATTCCACCGGTAAAATAAGTTAATTTATCAGTTCAAAATATATACTTATCTCGTTATTTTTTGACAGTTTTGCAATAAAATCTCATAGAGTGATAAAGTTTATTTTATTTTATATCTAACAGCTTTGTTAAATTACTCAACTTGTGAACTATTACTATGAAAGGTAAGCTGTTGTAGATATCTTCAGAAAACTTGTAGTTTTTTGAAACCAAATTGGAATTTTTGTCCCGGCTAATATGGAGCAATTGAATTTAATATATAATTCATTTTAAATTGTCAATGCTTTCAAATTATTGTAAAGGCGATTCAGAATGAAATTAACTTGCAGATTGATTTCAAATTAATTTGCAGATTGCTGCGAAATCAGTTTCTGGCGGCTGTTGTGTGGCAAAGAGCGAGGAACAGTTACCAACACTTTTATTGCGTGTATCAACAGATGGCAATAATAGTCCAACAACAAGAGTAGGAAATCGAGATGTCAGTGATTCTAGCCACCTACGAGCGGCTGGTGTAAATGCACCACAACATAGAAAAAGTACGTGCATCCATAGATTTATTATTGAAGTTTCTTTTTTATGTTTTATTATCTGTTCATATTGAGTTTCCTATTTTAATTGGTTTAATAGTTTTTAGTTCCCAAAATATTACCCTCTTTTGTAAAATAATTTTGTGTCTTCTTAAAATCTGTAAATTTATTTACTGCTGCATTATTTTATGAGCTATTTATAATTTTCAGTCGTTCATCGGCGGTCCTTGTCGGAAGATTCCTCATCCTCATTTCCAATGGGTGGTAGTAATTCATCATCTAATTATATTTCCTCAACGCCTATACAAATCCAGCCGCAACAAGACCAAGCAATTCAACATCATCTAACGCCCAGCGATAAAGCACGACGCCATGCACTGATCGCTTGCCGCCAAGATCCACATTATAAGCCACGTACAACAAATCCATTCGCTGCACTTGCCCAATTTCGTGGTGTGAAGAAGTTCCTTGGTAATTTTTCAAGTTGCTGCGAATTGCCTGCATCAGAAGCATTTAACGTCGCTTCTATTATAAAAGTTAGTATTTATTTTAACATTAAATTTATTTCGAATTAATATTATTTATATTACATATTGTGATTTTACTCCTCCCGAACTCGACGGGAAAGCGAGAATCCTTTCAATGGGAAATGGGATACCTAGCGATTCACTTCTACGAGACGTTCTCGTACAATAACTAGGAAAATGCGCTTCACTTTAATACCCACTAGAATTTATATTATCATCTCTTGATTCCCATTACCTTTTAAAATAAAACACTAGATTTTGTCATCGGTAGTGTAACGAGTACTATTCTTATTTAATGCTACTAGATCAAACATAAATTGAACTAAACTTTACACAACTCTTATCAACAAAAAATTGTCTCCCGTAGTCAAGGCTATTGAATAAAAGAAATGCATATACTTAACGAAATGTATTCAGAATGATTTAAGAAATGCTTACATGCAAATAAAATTATAATTCGTGCATTCAAAATAAATAACGCCTCACTAAAATAATAAAATAAAATAATGTTTTTATTCGATTACTACGTGCAAATAGATTAATAAACATCGCGTTCAAGTTCGTCAAACAGCCCAAATTATTTATTAAAAGATTCTGTTTACAGTTTTTGTCATTCCAAGAATCACAAACTTAATTTAGATCTACACACAGTTACGTTATTCATTCATTTCAATTTATGTCAATAAATAAACTTGTCATGTAATCAATTAAATTTATTTTATTCCAAGAATAAAGAAACTTAAAGAAATTATTTAATTATTACCGAACACTGTACAGTACTATGCCCCATATCTATGTACCGATACTTATTTAACACTTCAATTTATTCATGATTTATTTTGGAATAAATTATAATTTAATTTAATTAATGATTTTATTTTCAAAACAGGGATTCATTCTGCAACTTAAAAATTCTGATTACCGACTATTCACTCCAGTGAGAGATGTGTGCCTTTTATTCATTTCATAGGAATTAAATTGACTGTACCACATAAACATGTTGTCATCATAAATATCTTCTAATGATACACTATATCTTCTGATAATACAATATGCAAGTGGCTCTAATTGAAACCGTAGGTCTAGTTGAAAGTGTTTGCTGTTTTTTTTTTAGGGTGCAACATGTGCGGTGACTCCCAACACAGCATCAACTAATTGTTCGAGTCCGCGCAGTTTACCCGGCTCACCAACAAGTGTACGCAAATCGCCTTCCATAACATCGCATTCTGTTATAACAACATCGCCACAACTTTCAACAAATTCTACAATAACTGTGACACAATCAACGCCTACTGCAATTAGCAAATCGACGAAAGCCTCATCAGCGACATGTGATGCGACCGAATTGCGTGATTCAGTAACGACCCCGCCGCATGGTGGTGGTGGTGGTGGAGGAAGTTGTAGTAGTAGTGGAGGAGGCGGAGCTGGTAGCGGTGGTGGATTATTTAAAAGCGGTTCAGGTACAAACCTAAGCGATTCAAGCGTTACAACAGCGGACGTTATCATCACACAAACTCCAGGTTTACGCAGGAGAGGTTCTTGTGAAAGTGGATTCTATTCAAGGTAATAATTGTTTATCGTTTGGCATACCACTTGATATTATATAGATGCCATATAGTGCAAGAATAGTTTTAGATTTGAAAATAGGCTTACATGAGTGTCTTGGTATTATATTGTAAATTATTCGAATAATTTTCTTTTGTAGGATAATTATTCTATTGGCTGCGTAGTATGTTGCACCCCAGAACATGATACCGTAGTTTAGTATTGGATAAACTAAACGGTAGTACATTGTTTTTAGTATTGTAGTTGATACAGATCCTTTAATTTTACGGGATAGGTAACATAACCCGCTAAGTTGTTGCTTAATGTATCATCTTGAATTTCCTATGTTAATTTTTGGTCCAACCGAACACCTAACAATTTGGCTGATGTGTTCTCTAGGATGCTTGTCTTCTCTTATCTGATTAAAAGACTTTTGTTGATGGTCATATTTTTTTGTGTAGAATTGTATCATTAGAGTTTTTTTTTGTTTTCGTTTAATTGTAGTCCGTTTTGGCTACACCACTTGAAGCTACATTCTTTTGCTTGATTACTCCTCGCAACCGATTCGGCGTTTATTAATATGCTTGTATCATCCGCATGCATTACGGTAATTGCTGTGTCTATTTCTTCTGGAAGACCTTTAACCATTTTGCAGAAAAGTACCGGGCCCAGGAGTGAACCCTCTGGAACTCCGCTTACTACTTCTTTTTTCCTACGAGAGTGTGTTACCAATTTTTACCTTTTGAGTTCTGCCTTTTAGATATGTGGCAATTTATTGTAATGCCTAAGCTTTGCATCTTCTTGAGAAATAAGTCGTAGTTTACAATGTGAAATTTTTTAAATACAATGTTGAATAAAATTGCCTCGGTATTTTGTTTTTCGTTTAAGTTCCCATGTATGCCTGCCACAATCTCTTTTATTGCTGTTTGTATCGATTTCCCTTATTGTATCCATGTTGTTTTGTGAGTATTTAGTTGTCATCGAAATATTTATCGTTTGGTATACATACATTTTTCAGATATGTTGGATATTTGGTGCTGCAGTTCTGCAGCTCATTCTGATTATTATTTTTAGGTATTGGTATTATTTTTGAGATTTTTAATAAGCTTGGATATATTCCTTCTTCGAAAGATTTATTGATTTTGGGACAGGTATGTGGCTAGGATATCTTTAGTGGCATTTAACACTTTCCAGGTATTTAATCTAACCCGATGAGGTTATATTACATCATCCCGTAATGACATTTTTGACTTCTGTGAATGTGACCGATGTCAATATTAATTCGCTCTTTGTTACTCTGTTCCTTGTGCTTTTAGTCGGGATTGGTATACTATTGATTTTCCTGCTAAAAAATTCGTTTGCTATTTTCTGTTCATTAGCTAAAATACTGTTGCCTATTTTATCCGTACCTTATTGACAGGTTGTGTTGTTCTTTCTGCGTTAACTATGGTCCAACATGTTTTGCTTACGTTAATAACCTGTCCCCCTGGAGGAACAACAGTTACCCTCACTGAAAGTTCTTGTACCGCGGCTAGGTCGGGGTCCTGATCCTTCTTGGCAACTGACTCAATTTTAGCTTGGAATGATGCATCCGCTAATGTCGATATGGGTGCCAGAGACCTAAATCTCTGATAAATAGGGGGAAGGAAGTGCACGCAAAATAAAATTCACAACTGACAAAATAACAAATAACCACTTTTATTAGAATTTAAAGCAATAACAATGTTAGATGGCAAAATATGTTTAACAAATTATACGGCACTAACCTCACTTATTTCTTTCCATTCAACCTCATTCATACACATCACCATCTTCCTTCTCATACCCTCATTCCACACATATGCTCCCTTTTCATATAGTCCCTCTTTCCACACCTTTCCATCCTTACCCTCTATCCAACACATCATCCACTCTGTTTCTACAGGAAAATGGTCATCTAAAAGTTAAGCACCCTTTCCAATCCCCATCCACATATCCATTTCGAATAACAAATCCATTCTCCTCCACCCACCCCAGGAACCTCTTACCCTCTGCATTCGTGACCTTGTCCATAGACTTTCTCTCTACAATCCCTTGCTCACCATCTATTATCCCCCCACCGTTCTTCTCCCATCCTCACATTTAAATCCTCCTTTATTACCAACGCGTCCCAATCTTCATTTATCCCATTCACAAATTCACTCAGCTTCCTTTGAAACTCTCCCCATTCTTTATTAACATAAACTGCCACCACTAACATCCTTTTGTTTCTTATGCCTATTTTTCTACAGCACACCCCCTCCTATTCACCTCCTTCAACACTCCACTCATTGATCACTCTTCTCACCACAGTCACAATTCCTCCACAAGCCCTCCCCATCTCCTCCTTTTTGCTCCCTGCATTTTCCATTTATACCCACCCAACAGGCAACATACTTACAATCTCTTCCAAACTATCTTCTTCCACCCATGTCTCGCCCAAACATACATACCACATCAAATGCCTCCAAATAAGACCTAATCTCCTATTTTTTCTTTTAATCCAGCAATATTCCAATATACCATCCTCATGTTTCCTCCACCCATTTTTCTCTATACTCTTTCCTTTCCCTCACATTCCGCTCAACACCTTCTCTTCCCACTTTCCTACTCCCCCCCCCCCCCCATTACCTCTTCCTTTCTTTGTATTCCCCCTTACTGACATCTTTTTTTATTTCCCCCCGTCCTTCTTCATTTTCATTACTTCCTACTTTTTTTCTTCCCCTATCGTATCCATTTGCACTCTTAGTTACCACACTTTCTCTTTTTAATTCTGCATTGCTCCAATCGTTTCTCCTTTCACACTCATACCTTATCCTCTCCTCCTACCTTCCTTGATATCCCTCTAACCTCAATTTGCTCTCTATCTCTCCCCCATCAATACCACTATTCGAGACTGATCCCCTCCCCTCACACATACTCCGCCTTTTGCCACCCTCAACC
>WYDF02313290.1:6816-28335 GCA_009867245.2 Adranes taylori
ATGTTCATGTTCATGTTCATGTTCATGTTCATGTTCATGTTCATGTTCATGTTCATGTTCATGTTCATGTTCATGTTCATGTTGAGCAGTACCATACCCAGTAGTAATTATAATATTATAATAGTCTATATGCCCATTGTACTACATATAGTACAACTCAAATTTAATATTTTTTCAAAAATAAAAAAAATTCTTTATACAGCAATTTTATTATTTATACATACGTAACCTGAAAAAATCAGCTCTGTATTTCTGGTAGCAACCATATGGGCCTATCTGGGTTAAATCGTATATAAATAACTTCAACTTGAACTAAAAACTCATTCCTACGAATATTGACTTTTGAAAGTAATACTTACTAGAAAGCAAGTTTCAAGAATCTTAAAATGTTTTCTTTTTATCAATTCAATGCAATTTAAGTTTACTAGATTATATCTACCCTTATATGTTTTACTAACTTCCCAACACAATATAGCCTTAGTTGAGTAAAAATAACTGTTGGGAAATGTTGTTGCCATCATTCGATATCAGTTTTATCTTTTGCAAGCGCGTAGGAAAAATATATGGCACTATATAGGTAAGTTTCAGTTAGTAGAATAATTTGGTTTGTTTATTTGTAATCAATTTGCATAAAAAAAAGATCCAAATAATATAAGCCGAATTTTCAAAAACAAATCATTCATTTGTTTTTATATATATAATTTCATTCGTAAATTATAATTTCTTTCTTTAATGTTTAACAAATTAATTTTCTCGGTATTTATAAAAAAAAACTCCAAATATAAACAGAAAAGTATCCATGTAATACTATTAAAAGTAAAAAATGATCAACAACTTTGTTTACTACTCAAAACACTTATAACGTTCTTAAATTTCGCAAAAACACAGTTTAAAATTTATCAGATTTTGGCTTGTATCCCTTACATTTATAAAAAGATCCTATTTCGGATAGAACCGTACGACGCTGGCATAGATCACGATTTATTGTATAAAAAGTATCTACAAGTAAGTAAAAGTATCGTGAGTAAACATCCTCGCCTGCAAAGTATAAGTTTAAACATAATTATACGAGTATTCTTCATAAACGTTTGAAAATTTTATTTCATTCAAAAGATTAAAAATAGATATATGATATAATTAAAAATTTATTATGTAAAAACAAGGTACTTCGACTACGTTTTTCTTTAAGTACGGAAAAATATTCCTATGCGGGTATTACAACATTGAAGAAATCAGGAGCAATAGGCAAACTAAATTATTGTTTGGTTCCTTTGACCCGACCTCACTTTTTAAAGAACCTACAAGAGGCATAGTCACTCAATGCTGGATCACATCTAGTTCAACTGATTATTTAATAACAAATACTGGCACAATTCTCCTCTTGATAATATAGCTAAACTGGACAATGAGAGGAAGACTATTGTAAGCAGAAGCTTCAGTCTGCAGAATATAACTAGATTCAAAATTCCCTGTAAGGATGATGATACTATCATCTTTTCTAATGACACAAATATTGCGTTAGGAGCTTTCTGCTCGCAGTTCAAATATCATTTTGAAATATCCTTTCCAGTGTTACAATAGCATGTCTACATTAAGACCGTCTAATTTTGCATTCTCCAATGAACATAAAACAAAATCCAGGAGCTAGAACAGTTGCAGATGGTGCTTAAATATTCTGGTGACGTAGACCTATAGACCAACTGTAAGGAATATAAAATGGACATCAAAAAAACAAATCCACACGAGAAAGAAGTATTTTACCAAAACCAAATCAATAGTTCCAGTAACCACGTTAGAGCACTCTGAAATATTGTCAAATAATGGCAGAGCAGTGCACCTCGCAAGAACAATAAAATCACAGTGGATGTGATTTTATGACCCACTAGTTGTAGCTATTAGCTACAACTAGTGGGTAACCACTTTGGGACACATCGCACAGTTGCACCTGTGGTACGTTCAATCACCATTCTTTTTATTACTATGAAACCTCTTACACTGAAATTATAAATGTTATTGAGTCAATAAAAAACATAAAAGCATGTGCACTTGACTCAGTATCCATATTGGTAGTATGGATACTGATCTAAGATATTCCTTACTACAGGAACACTTACATCGTAGATCTGAAGTTATTGCTTTGTCCACATCTCTGAGAAAACGGACTAAGGAAATCTGTGGAATTCAGGAACAAGGGAACAACAAAATTGATACAACTTTTCCGCAGAAAGGTCGATGCGTATATTGCGACAGAAAGAAAAACCGATATTATTGCAAGCAATGTCACAAGGTTATGCTTATGTGTTTGGCACATGCCACATTCATTTGCAAGGAATGCACTTCATGAACATGAAATTATCTAGACAAGACTTGTTACTATTTAGTTTCTCAGTAAAAAGTTATTAGAACCACTTGTTCTTATTTTAATCAAATGCGGATTCTCAATCAGCGCGCGGCCTATTATGTTACGAAATTGAGCGCGTCTAGTGAAGGGTTAAAGGTCTCAATGGTACTGCCAGTTCCTGATAAATGAAATCCACATGAATGAATAATTAAAGACCGATATCCATTCTAAGATAATTTTCTAGAATCATTGAGAAAATTATATACAACAGGATATCCAGCTTCCTAGATAAATACAAAATACATCATCTCAACGTGGTTTTAGACCAGGACTATCTACGGAGACTGCTTGTTGCAATTTTGTTCAAAAATAGGATGGACCATAAACTGATAGAAATAGGATGGACCAGAATAACTCCGCAGTTGGCATTTTTGTTGAATTATCAAAAGCGTTCGACCCCACTTGATGTCAACATAAACTGTCCTCATTGAGTTTTCGGGACAAGGTAAACATATGGATCAAATCGTTCTTATCTGTTCGAGAATCTCTCGTTAGAATCGATAATACTTTTTTAAATAAGTATAGTTGGAAATGGGAACTCCTCAGGGCAGTACCCTAGGACCCCTTCTATTCTTACTCTATATTAATGATATGACTGCACAGTATATTACTAAATCAGAAGTATTTATGTATACAAACAATACTTCGTTTGTAATGTCATCCAGAACTGTTGATGATCCAAACAGCAAAGTTAACAAAATACTTGGGCAATTGTCCGAGTGGTGTATGACGAATAGAAAAACTGTGCATGTGCAGTTTTATAATTGCTACGGACTTCCATCTAGTTTTAATTTTTCTCTAAATGGGCTACAATTGTATATGTCAGGGCTACAATTGTACTTGGATAACAATCCTAAATGGAATGACCAAGTCGGTGCGTTGGCGAATAAACTGAGCAGTTGTTATCATGTCTGAAACAGAATATCATAAGCGTTGATCAACTTAACCAAAGTACCATAATATACTATGGTTCTTTGTATTCAGTATTTTCATACAACATAATATTTTGGGGGAGATCGGCGGACTCTAGCCGTCTCTTCATACTACAAAAACGAACGCTAATCATAATCTTTCATATATATCCGATCACATTTTACAAAAACTACTTCATAAAATACAAGCTGCTAACCTTCATTTCCATTTATTTGTATAAAGTCATATCTTATCTTCTTCTGAATAAACATGGAATTCTGGATAGCGGTCATTGTCATACGCATAATACTAGAGACAGAAATAAACTTATCTATGGTGCACATAGCCATTTCTTTGCAGAAAGATCATCGGTGTATACTGGAATACATTTTTACAATATATTGCCGTATTCACTGACCATCTTAAATATAAGTAAGTTCAAAAACAAAGTGAGGAATACAGAAATGTTAAGAATATTATATATATATATTATGAAGGTAAGAAATAATAGAGCTATTGTAGAGGGTATCTAGTTATAATGTCTAGTGTACTTAAGGTGTTATTTTAATTGATGGATATTGCTTATAACGTGTAGGATATTTGTTGTTATTGTCTTCAAAAAGTATATTCCTCGTTAACTCAGGTATCTTCTTAGTGTGCAATATTAATGGGAAGTTTTCAGTAATATATCCTAGGCACCCAGGTGATTAAAATCTGTTGGTATCTAAAATAGGAAATGCGGCCTACCGTTTAATAGGAAAATTGTTGTTTATAGTTAGTTACCTTGTTAACTAAACTTACGTTGCCAGAATCTTATGATGTAATGTGTAGCGTCGACCATTAATTAATTGTACTATGTATTTAATCTACATTATTAATCTACTGGTTAATCTTTTATATTACGAGTCGTATTTGTTTCGTTTAGTAATGTTATGTTTCTGTTCAATGTAAGATTACGTTCGTTTTACCAGCTGTTTATTATGGCTGACTAAGGTTAATAGGAATCTGTAGGTGACACTAGTGGCTGATTCTGTTTGCTGGCAACACGCTTGAATGAAATTAGTGCACCTAGCGAGTATTTCTGCGCAAGTCATATATGACTAGCTTTCTTTAGAGTTGAAAATAATAGATTAAAATTAAGTATAGTAATGTATCGTCATGTCTAAGGAGTTTTAACGGCCACTGTTATATCCCTGCTCGTATTTGTTAATTTAATTGTCGATTTCTAGCCGATCTAAGACCTGTAAAGTTTGAGTTGTTGTAAGAAAATGACGTTACGGAATCGTACCCTTGTTCGTGGTATGAGGCTAGAATGGTGGAGCAGACGGATGCTATTTGGTAATCCTGCGCAAGGTGCATTCTTCTTGGTTAATCTTCTGAAAAACCTACAAGCCAAATTATGGCTAACTGTATAATTAGTTAAACTCTAATTGTCGTAATGCATGAATAAAATACAAATAAATTCTGAGATATGTGGGATTAAAAGTGCAATTGGGAAGCTCGAGCTTCAGTTGATTGGGTAAATTAATTTTGTTGCTTTAATAGCGTCAGGTCTAAGTTCGTCATTTTGTGTGTTTTAAATAGGGCGAGTTGGGTGGATTACCAGAGGACATTTCAGCGATTGACGGTCATTCAACTGTCGTCTAATGAGTTATCGTTAGAGACGTTAAATTATGTGGATTTGGTCGCTTATAAGGCGGAAACCGGACCGAGGTGGACGTCTAGCTCAGATATTGCTGCAGCTATGGAACGTAGTGGAGGTTCCTTTGAATCACGGCCGTAGGGTGAAACCCAAATGTATTCCTGGAATTAGCTAGTGACGCAATCCAGCAGGAAAATTTCAAGTATTTTGCGTACCTTTGTTTGCATCCTAGAGCTTGTCATTTTAAAAGTCTTTTTAAATGTCATTTTTAAAGACTTTTTGTTTATCATTGCCTGAGTCAGCGCCTCAGGCAAAAACTTTATTATTCTTTAGGGCCTTGCTTTGTTTACATAATTATTGTCAGTCCGTTTTATGCTAAAAAAAGGCGGAAGCACGCATTTACAGTTCAGGGGAAGAATTAATCTTGAATTGGTAGGAAACTGTATATCGTTTCTTATAATAATGGATTTGAATATTACTTAAATTTCATTTTTCTTTATTGAATTTAGTGTTATGCTCTTTCAGGCTTAATTAGTCAGGGGCAGAACAAATTATTATGTTTTGATTAAATTAATTGATTTAAAGTAATATTATCCTCACATTTTGCATTTGCATTAGGAAACAAATTCTTGCATCTGATTTATAAAATCCATTTTTAAAGTGAACATACATATTTTTGCTAAAGCGCCTTCAGTAAATGGTTCAGCTTGACTCTGCCATACATACTGCAATATAATACATACATTTATCCTTCATGTTTTATGATCTTGATTCACCCGATTTTATTAAGAGCATTTAAGTGCTGTGATAATTGATAAATGACGATTATCCAAATTGTTATGTGTTGTAAGGAATTCCTTATTTTACTGTCAATTATTGGGTATGTTTTTTGCGGCAACCATTTAATCTGTTATTCTATATACGGAGGGCAGTTTTTAAGATTATTTAAAATAATAGAATTATTCGTGGGAATACTTAGGCTTGCTTCAAATTATTTTTCACAAGAATAGTTACTTGAAACTATGATTGTTTGAAAATTGAACTTGAACTCTGAGAAAGATATATTGTTTATGTTTTGGTATCTGGACTTGTATAATAGCTTCTCAAAGTAATACATTTTCAACTTAGTATTATGTCCAAATAATATTTTTCAAAATAGCTGTGAGAATTTAATTCATTATTATCCTATGATATAACTTCATTGTTTATTTGTTTTGTATTTGACCTTGAATAATAACTTTTCAAAGTAATAATTTAACTTAATAATTATTTCAAAATAATAACTTGTTTAAATAGTGCTGGACTATTTAGGTAATTATCTTACTGTGATATGTAAATGAAAAGAATTATGAACATATCACAGTATTTAATGCGTGGGTATTTAATGCTATTGTTGGAATATCATATCCAAAACGTGGCAACATTGCAGTCGTGGATATAGAGAGCGAAAGCTACGGCTTTGGTTACGATGGAAGAGGGGCATTCTTCGGTTCGTTGTTGAAGGCGTCAGCAACGAATATTCTATACTCTTGCTCTTTTAATATTCTTGCGGAAGTTAAATTCTAACGTTTAAACTCATTTGAATTTGTTAGTGTTTCTTCAATATAACTTTGTAAAACCCACTCCGGTGCGTACGTGTTAAATTTATTGTAGAGTAGTTATCCTGAACCTACTATATCGGCGAGGCGATTTAGGCGCTAAAAACCTAAATTACAACAATACGTTGCAATAAATGTAGATGTTAGTATTGCTTTTATATGCTGCGTCAAAGCAATAAACAGTCTATGTGATAACGCAGTTGTTAATCTCTGACCTCGCAAGCCGGTGTAGTGATACAATGTTCGAAGTAGAGGGTGTTGATAAAGGCTTCATCAAATGCCAGAAATGCACACATATACCCTTACCTAAATTTTTTAGGAAATTTTATTATCTTAAACACGTCTATAAGCAGTTTCCAAAGAAATTAACAGATCAATTTTGAACAGATCTTATATGCTACGTAAAAGCAATATTAACATCTACATTTATTTCAACTCATGCAATAATGCAAATAACTAATACTAGAGATGATTTAATAAAGGAATGGAAAAGAGTGAGCCCTAAAACATAAATACCTAATCGTTTGGATTTGTGTCCATCTTAATAAGTTATAATAATAACGTAGGATAATAACGTAGACGTTCAATACTATATATGCACATTATGTAGAAATTTTTCAAATTGTTTTAGCAGTCTGGGTGGTAACGCAGTTGTAAGACGCTGGCCTCAAAAGCCGGTGTAGTGATACAATTTGCGAAGTAGACGGTATTGACTAAAGCTCCACCAAATGCCAAAAATACGCGCATCTACCCTTACCTACATTTTTTAAGCAATTTGAATATCTTAAACACGTCTATAAACAGTTTTTGAAAAAATTAACACATTAATTTCCAACAAATCGTATATGCTGCGTAAAAGCAATATTAACATTACATTTATTTCAAGATTGAAATTGTTTTGTTTGGGGGCATATTATTTTAGGTGTTATTTTATTTTGAATTAAATGACTGACTAAATTTTGTTGTGACTCCAGCAAGTTAGCAAAGAAGCTTTGTTTTATTTACGCCATTTCGTTTTTTAATGTATCTTTGTTTATGTAACTGTTTGTCGGCTTAAGAAAAACGTCGCGCTAAAAAAATCAAAAGTACGGAAGTAGCAATATTATATTCACTCACTATAATAATTGCATAACCTTACTCTTTTGGTTGTGCAAATTAGGCTAAATATTGTAACAAAGTTACTTGGGCCTCCCATTCGTATAATAAATGATCATGCAAGTGCGTATCCATTACGTGCACAGTACCGCGACGCACATAACGTTAGCGCGCTGCCTGTTGTTCGTATACTCCGGCATCGCTCGTTGCTGCTAGGAATGAGAATCTTATCGCGCTGCCTCAGGTATCAGTAGCCGTGCATCCAAATTGCCGTGCAAAAGAATCATTTTTATATTGACGACTAAAATAATTTAAATGGTTAGTTAGTGGCCTTTCACCGTTAAAAGAAAACTCCGATTTCTGAGAACACATACATTAATTAAATAAGCTAACAACGTATTATCAATAAAGGAAAACTTACTCTGTTTGTATGAAATTCTTCTTGACATGTGTAAATAAATAAGTAAAAATAAATAAAGCCTGACAAGAAAAACATCATAATGATTTTTAGACTCATTGCTCTTTGGGAAATTAATTACCAAAACAGCGACTAAGACAGATTAAGGGTGAAAACGTGCGGATAACTAGTTATTGAGATCGCGCGGATGCGCGGAAAAGGGATGATGGGAATATTGGTTGGATGAAAGAACACATCGGGTGGTGATTATTGCCGAACAAGACTAACAAAGATGGACGATGAAATTAATAAGGAATGGGTGCGAAGTGAGTTGGCAATGAACGCAGAGATCTCACGCTCGCTGTTGAAAACCTTCTTCTTCTTCGGGGAGAAATAGCCACATTGCTCCGACAAGTATTGATACAAATCCCGCTGTGATGTTTAATAGTTTAAAGATAGCGTTTCATAGAACACAAATTTCTATGTTGAATTCTATATATTGAAACTAACAACTAAATAAGTAAAATAAAATTAGTATACGGAATCCAGTTATTGTCAACACGTATAGAGACTTTTCAAGTAGGTTCATCAAGTACGCTCATTACGAGAAAAAAAATTACCCAGAAAATAATATTTCTACAGAAATATTGATATAGGGCATTTAAATGAATTATGAAATAACTTTTGTCAGTTTTGATATTTTGCAAATTTGTTGTTTCACGTTTGCAGTAACTTATGCCTTCATACACTCTAGGGTTTTTTTGCCACCTGTCATGCCACCTGTTTTTTTGCCACCTGTCTGTCATCAAAGTTGCAAAGTCGTGTAAACAAGGTTATAATCTGCAAGGTCCAACTATTGTACCTTTTTCTCGGCTCAATGAAAAAGTACGTATGTCAGATCGTAAGATAGGTGTTGAATCTGGTCACGGATTAGGCTAGGTTCAATTGTTTCTAAATAAAACTAGGGAAAACTGGAGAACGCGTACTTTCCATTGTTTGACCATTGAACGCTTTGTTTGACCATTTTTTTTTTCGATTATATGGAAAGATGTGGAATGTACGTCCGGCATATTATTGGAAAGAATGTTTTGTAACGCTTTCAAAGAGTGGCAAACGAAACCTGTAGGCCTTTTAGTTTTTGAATTTTGAATTTTTTTACAAGTTTTTAAAATTTTCATTTCACGGCAAAAAAAGTTTATTTTAGTTTGATGTTTATGGGTATTTTTTGACATTTCTATTCATAGCTTTTGATTGAGTAGATATATCACGCCCATGTGTTAGATATGTTACGGAGGACATATTACACTCTCGTTTATACGTAAATACAATTTTCCACATGTTTTTTCCAAAAATGCATGTCACTAAAAATGTTGACCAGGGCTTTGTGCATCATACTTTAATATTGTAATTAACGTGGAAAGTATAAAAGATGGACAGATTTTGTAAACACAAAATGATACAATATTAGTATTCGACCAGACGTAATCAATGAAAGAAGTTCTAGATGGTCTGGGCTCAAAGCTGTAAAAGTTTGATATAAAGATGGAAGACTTATTTGATAATATTAAGAAGCGCTAAAAATCTAAAAATATTGATTCGGTGTGGACTAAACAAGAAACAAAGTAATTGATATTGTCACATTTAAATTTGTAACGTACTTTGTTGATTAATTTAGGGCGTACTAAGAACTATTGAAACATATTTAAGAGGCCTTTTAAAGAGATGCATGTGTAGAAAGCTCCCATTCCTCGAATCCTTGAGCAAAAGACTGAGGAAAATCTGGCGCTTAGTCCTCTTGTCCACACCTGTGCCCTCATCTGTGGCCTATGCTCAGATGAGCCATGCAAGACATTGAGGAGGGTGGAATGGTTTAAATAACCTTTCGATGTACAGCAAAATAAAGGGTCGAATTAAATATAATCTAAATGCAAGTGAGTTAGCTTAGTCTATAAATTAAATTCTTAATTTATTTATTTCTGTATATAATTTAGATTGGAACTTTTTTCATTAGAATGATTAGAATCGGGTACTAAACTCTAAGACAAGCTATCTTTTAGAAATCTATGCAAGCTCCTGAAATGCCACTTTATAGACTAGACAAGAATGCCGGCCTAAATTGCTTCTCCCGTCAGAGACGGATTAAGGTCAGATGAGACGTGGGACGCAGAGGAGAATATTAGGTGTCTTAGGTGAGAATATTAGGTGATTTACATTGACCATGGCGATAATAATTAGAAAAACTGCGATGCAGATGTATACATTAGATGATTGCAAATTTACCATGAGAAGGGCTAAAGTAGGAGAGATATCCATTGTAATCTTGGTAGGAGATTAGCTAGTCAAAAAAAGTAATAAAAAAGCCACAAAGCTCTTACACAAAATATTGTCGGTAACAAAAAATTTTAAGTTGTAAGCTGAATACCTGTCAGTCAGTGTGGTGAAAATAAAATCATGAATTAAATTATAATTTATTACATATTAAATCATGAATAACTTAAATTGTTAAATAAGTATATATGTGTACAATATTCCATAACAATATTTCATAACAATGAAATAATTCTTTGAATAAAATAATTCAAATTGATTAGGAAACAAGTTTAGTAATTGAGATAAATTAAAAGAAATTGTAATGAATGATTAAGGTAACAGTGTGTGATCTAAAATAAGTTTGTGATGGTAGGAATAACAATAACTGTAAGTAAAATAATTTATAAATAAGTCGAGAATTTATTTGACGAAACCGGAATGGCATGTTTATTAAGCACGTAGTACTTGAATACAATTATTATTTTGTTTTATTATTTTGATGAGGTGTTATTTACTTTGGATGTACGAATAATTATGTATTTTATTTGCATATAGCACTCACCCAGATTAATATTAATAAATAATTTATTTAAGTTTATGCATTTATTTGTATTTAATCAGCCTTGATTCAAAGAAGACATTTGTGATTGTTAAGGGTTTTGCATTGCCGTTAACTGTTTAGATAAATTAATGATTAAATCTGACAGGTACGCATCACGTTAGCAAAGTGTTTTATTCTAAACACTGTCGGAAAACGGATGATTATAACTTCGTCGCGCATTTTGTAGTTACTGTACGAAAGGATACAGTGGGGTAGGGGAGATCGCTGCGTGCCTAATTAAAGGAATCTCTCTTGCCAGTCACGTTGTTCATAAACGTCAACCCCAAAAATAACTGTGACAATTGTACGACCATGAACTTGTCTTTCCTAGAATGGAACGCAGTTGCATCCTATGGAATATCTACTTTTGAATTCTTAGAATTACTGCATTTCTCGTATGTAAGAGAACTTTTACTGCAATTAGAATGATTAAAATATGATTAATAGGCTAAGTTAACCTGCTTGCATCTATTTGATTCAATTCTTTATATTTTTTGTACGTGTCAATATCAAGTGAACTGCATGAAGTTGGAAGAAGGTTACAATCTAGCATTTTAAAATACTCGATATAAAATTTTTAAATGCTGAGATTCAATTATGATATGTAACACACTCAAGAAATGTGCTGAAATGAAAACAAGCCGTCAAAAATATATATCTCGAAAACTAGTTCTGCCTATAAAAAGGTTATTGGCGATGATTTAGCAACTTGTCGGAAACGCGGTTGAAAACTAGTAAAGCCGTTTGGATATTTCGAGGAAAAGCTACGATACTCATAATGTTTAAGAGTTTTGTGTTCGATGTTATGCCTTCGTTGCTGATGGGACGGATTGGAGAAAATCAATGTAATGAAGAAGAAGAAGAAGAAGAAAAGCGATGCCGTAAGATGAATATTCAGACTTAAGCAAAAGGGTTATTGGTTTAATGTCGATCATCAAAATATATATTATATATAAGGAAGATGTGTTTTTGAAATCTTAAATTTACGATATTTTACGAGGGAAAAGATACGAGGAGATTCAATAAGATAACTGAGTACGCAGGAAGTCGTATATCCCATTTTGTCAGCACAAGTATAAAGGGCTGAAATTCTTTTAGAGTTATAAAATAAGAAAAAAAACCGAAAGAAAATTATCTATGATTAAGTTGACAAGTTCAATAAACACACATTGGTCTTCCTACCACAACTCTTAATCGGATATTGAAACAAGGTAAACGAATGCAGCCATTTTCTTTGTGTCAATTGAAATGTAAAAAAAGTCGAAATAAAACGGAAATAGTATTTTGCAAATAGCGTTTTAATAACTTATCAAGCAGCACTGAGACACCTGAAGGAACTGGCATAACATAACCATATTTAGTTAAAGTGGGTACGAATACATGTAGGGATTGAAGGCACTGAAAGAGCTGACCAGGTGGCTAGACAAGAGGCAACATACAATTTGATAGATCTCGTAGTGATCTAACGAGACCTCTCAAATGACAACGTAGTTGTGATCTAACTAAAAACCATAACAAGCAGATAACACGACAATGGGAATATGAAGCCAGAATAAAATACTGGACGAAGGTCCCAGAGCAAAAAGTTATACCTAGTTCATTAAATCATTATTTATTTTGTATTAAATCTTTTAAATCTTAGCCAAGTTGTAAAGTTTGTAATTTTAATTCAATAAAGTAGATTTCAGTAGTTTTTTTTATAAAAGTTTCCTGTCTTTCTTTTCAAGGTCAAATTGCTCAGTCTTACTAAAGAAGAACTCTCAATATACACGAATTATATAACATTGTTTTTTAAATTACTATATGCATAAAATTAATGACGTGCTGATCCTGGAAAACGGCGGATGCAGAAACAGCAAGACACTTGAATATCTTGCAACATGAATATCCTGCAACATCGAATTGCAGACTCAGACACTTCGGAAATATCCCAGTGAGTATCATGATAATCGGGGTACAGCACTCAAGAGCAATTCTAAGATCTCATAGAACTAAGACTACTTTAAAACGATAAGGGATTCGAGATGGTAAAGGAGTCCCTCCCTGACTTTTCTACGTAATAATAAATACTAATAACATATTGAATTTAAATGAAAGCTATCTACAAAGTATACGAAAAAAGAGGGAAAAAAGGCTATAATAATTTTCTCCCTGTGGACACCGTATCATTAAAATACATGCAATATTTTTTCTAACGTTGCCGCGCTAAACTGTTACAAGCCGTGTTTATCAGAGTGTCATACAGACCTAATTAACTTTTATTATAGACTTCACAGAATTTACGAGAGGCCGAAACGAAATCAGAAACGACCAGGCCAACCAACCACCACCCTCAACTACGCGTGTGTGCCTTGTATTTATTTCCATCTGTATAGCGACCCTTTAGAGTTGGAGTTTCGTGGATGTTTTTCAGTTTTTACCCTTTCCATTTGGCAACACTTTTATCCTATTCGTGATAATAGCATTCATTAACCTTTCATGTAGATATATTTTTTCTGTTGCTTGCCTTTACCCTTCATTATGAGTTTATGTAAACATCTGATGAGATATGACTACATCTCTATTGGACAGTTTTACAGGTGTAATAACAGTACAAACATAATTTGGTCAAAAATTATTATCTCAACTTTTTTATTACTTACTCCAGCAGTTTTCAACTTTTTCTGTATCAAAACAATCTAGTTCTTTATTAAACTAGAAGGTTGATTTTTGAGCTGGTCTTATAAAGAATGATGTAAAGAAATCTATTTGTTTTTTCAATGGTTAGATTAAATGGAATGGATTTATATGGATTGGTACGGATTTTTGAATTGATTCATTTACAATGATTTATTTACCAGAAATAATTTACCAGAATGCCAATTATTTACCAGTAAACAACACATGTTTATTGGCAAATAATTGGCATTCTACATAAACAACACAAGACATGTAAACAACACATGTTTACTGGCAAATAATTGGAATTCTGGAAAATTATTTCTTGGAAATAAATTATTGTGTATGAATAACAATTATTACATAACCAATCAAATATCATGTGGTAGTCAGAATAAAATTTCGAGATTACCAATTGTTTGTTAGTAAACATATGTATTTGGCAACACATAACACAATACATATTTAGAACACATGACAGTAAATGACACATGTTTACTAGAAAATAATTGGTAGACTGGAAAATAATTTCTGGTAAATAAATGATTCAGTATCTGATTGTGTACGTATTGATTGTGTATTCATACATAATCATTTATTTGCTCGAAATAATTTTCCAGAATACCAATTATATGCCATTAAATTGCCGGTAGACAAACAAACAAACAATTTTTTGGAAAAAATGATTGTGTATAAATACACAATCATTTTTATGTCAGAAATAATTTTGCAGAATACTAATTATTTGCTAGTAGACATTTATTGTTTATAAGACATGTCAAATTTACAACACATGCTACAACACATGTTTACAACACATGCCAGTAAATAACCCATGTTTACTGGCAAATAATTGGTATTCAGGAAAATTATTTTCGGCAATTAAATGATTATGTGTCTGATTTTGTGCGTACTGATTGTGTATTGGTGCACAATCATTTATTTGACAGAAATAAATTTCCAGAATGCCAATTATTTGCTAAAAAACTTCATCTGTGCTGTTTATATAGAACAGCACATGCTACTGACAAATAATTGATATTCCAGAAAATGATTTCTGAAAACAAATGACTGTGTATTGCTAGAAAATCATTTATTTGTCAGAAATAATTTCTCAAAATGCAAGTTTTTTGCCAGTAAATATGTGTTATTCTACATAAAAGCACAACACATGTAAACAACACATGTTTATTGGCAAATAATTGGCATTCTAGAAATTTAATTCTGACAAATAAGCAATTGTGTATCACTACACAATCAATACGTACACAGACATTTATTTGCCAGAAAGAATTTTACAGAATATTAATTATTTGCTAGTAAACATGTGTTCTTTATTGGAATGCATAGTAAACATGTATTGTAGTAAGTGTTGTAAACAATACATGTTTACTGGCAAATAATTGGTCTTCTGGAAAATTATTTCTGGCAAATAACTAATTGTGTTCGTATTGATTGTGTATTGATACCGAATCATTTATTTGCCAGAAATAAATTTTCATAATGCCAATTATTTGCCAGTCAACAACACATGTTCACTGGCAACTAATTGACATTCCAGAAAATTATTTCTGGCAAATAAATGATTGTGTTCGTCTTAATTATCATATATTACCCAGAAATACATTTTCAGAATACTAATTATTTGCCAATAAACTTGTGCATGATTTCTGAAATTATTTCTGGCAAATAAATGATTGTGTACGTATTGATTGTATATTGATACACAATCATATACTTGTCAGTAATAAATTTCCAGAATGCCAATTATTTGCCAATAAACTTTTGTTGTATTGTTTATGTAAAACAACACATACAATTGGCAGTCTGGGAAATATTTCCTAGAAAATAAATAACTATATTTATTCATTTATCAATCATTTATTTACCCGAAAAAAAAATTCAGGAAAGTAATTTCTGGCAAAAATTGTATACGTATTGATCCTGTATTGATCACACATTGATGTCGGTATTAATGCCAATAAACTTGTGTTGTGTTGTTTATGTAGAACAATACAAGTTACTAGCAAATAATTGGCATACTGGAAAATAATTTCTGGAAAATAAATGACTGTGTATTATTCATTTATCATTCATTCATTTAGCAGAAGTACATTTTCAGAATGCTAATTATTTGGCAGTACATAACACATATTTACTGGCAAATAATTGGCACTCTGCCAAATTTTTCTAACAAATAAATCATTGCATACTGATTGTATTTTCTTATTGATGTTATTGATGTTATTGATGCATACTGATGTTATTGATTGTATTTTCATACACAATCATATATTTGGAGAAATAAATTTTCAGAATGCCAATTATTTACTAATAAACATGTGTTGTGTTGTTTATGTATAACAACACATGTTTATTGGCAAATAATTGGCATTCTGGAAAATAATTTCTAGTAAATAAATGACTGTATATTAGTTATTCATTCATCAATCATTTATATGCCAGAAATAAATTTTCAGAATGCCAAATATTTCCCAGTAAACAACACATGTTCACTGTCAAACAATTAACATTCTGGAAAATTATATCTGGCAAATAAATGATTGTGTGTCAATTGCAACAGGTTTTTCTACATTTTTCTTAAGCCACGCTTGCGTTATGTCCAAAAAATGAAGACAGACGACCCTTTGCTTCGGATGCTAACGACCTTGTTTGTATTTTGGTTATCTTGGATAACCATGACAGTGAACTGTTGTTTACTTTCAGATTTATACGCGTAGATCCAAAACACATTATCTATGGCAATGTTCTTTGGAAAGCTTTTTTGATTTGTTAACAATCTACGACTACTATTAAATTAATTGAAAACTAAAGTAAGGTCGTCAATTCGGAATCGCTAGAAGGCGTTCGCTGTATTTGTTTGGATATTTTAATGCTTTATATTGTGTGTCTTTGTTGATAATAATAAATATATACAGTTTATTTTACTATATAGTTATAAACTAATAAAAAGATCAGACATGGAATAACTTTTTATTTTATATTTTAACTCATCCAATTACAATAACAAACTCTCTCACACACACGCACTTAGATCTGAGATAGATCCAGGACCATGGTTCTATCTGTTTTATGAATATAGCCAACAATAAAACATTATACTAGTGTTTTATTTATTTAGTAATTGATAATAAAATTTCACGTTTAAGGTTTTCCTACGCTTTCCTATGAAAGACCTGGCAGCGTATATAATAAAATACGAATACGAAAACGCAAACAAGCGAGTTCTGTTTCTATATCTATAAAAATTTTAACTAAACGTTCAAGAAAATAGCTTCATCGTTTTCAACGTAAATTATTAATTACACCATTACATATTTTATTATATAGGAATAAAAATTTGATAAGTCATTTATGTGAACCTTTAAATTCAATTTGTTGTATATTATTATATACCAAAGAAAGTAGTTACCATATTTTTTTATATATAACGAATCATTATTCTTTCAAAAATTTATGTCCAAGAATGAGGGGGTCTTTATACATGGGTAATATAATTGTTTTATAATTTGCAAATGAGGGAGGCACAACTTTTACAAAATCAGGGCCACTTCAATTGGGGGAGAATTACTGGTTTCCCTGACTTACGTAGAAAACTGCTAATGCATGTTTAGTTTAGTATAAAGATGGTTTCAATCTCATTTAGAGGTACTTTATTAAGCTAGGTTATTTTATCATATAAATGTATGATGTTCAAGACAAGGGCTGAATAAATGAAGAAAGGGTGAAAATGTGGTTTATTAAAATTTGGATCAAAATGCCTGGAGGACTCCACAGGACGATAGCTTTGTTTGTTTTTGATCAGTTTAGGGCACACCTAATAGAGGAGGCAAGAAAGCAAACAGCAATGTCAACATCCAAAGAAAGGAGTTCTTATCAAGTCATTCAAGAAATGTGATATTAGCAATGCCATTAATGGCACTTAGGATGATGAAATTTATAAAGAAAACAAGTATGATGACTATGATGTTGAATGAAGATGTTGAATGAATGAATGATTGAATGAAGTGATGAATGTTGCTGATCACAGTGATGATGGAGTATTTCTTGTAAGAAAATAAATTCAATGTTATAAAACTCAATTAAATTAATGGCAGCAATTAATATTTAGTAGTAGACACATTTTTTGCAACAGTTTCGTCAGTAGACATGGTTTTCGAAAGTTTTCGCGAAAGAAATAAACTATTATATATGCAAACAATAAAAATAATTGTTTTCATCTACTCTACTCTAGTTTTTTTATATATAAAGATTTGAGCAGTTGATTGATCTACAACAGCGAATGTCTATTGTTCAATTTTGTTCTACTTTTCCTCAAATTTTCCACAAAAAAGCTAATCATAGCGCAATATTTGTGTTAGAAGAAGAAAGTCTCAACTTACGTCATCAGAGACTATCAAAAATAAATACAATTAATACACGGCTAAAAGTACGCATTACAAATATTTTACCTAAATAACTATTCAAAAGCGGAACGCTGAAAATTAAAAAAAAAATGAATTAATTACTTCGGCAGACATATGTAGGTCAATAGAGAAACGAACTGACAGAAGCGAAACGAGTTAACAGAAACTTTCCGCGCTAGATAAATGAGAAGTGACATTAATTCAAAATTCAACTCTGTGAATATAGCGTAATATGTCAAGGCTTTTTACAGACAAAGCGGAAAACGCTGTTAATTTCAGTTATCTCTCAAATCCACAAAAAATTCAAAGAACACGAAAAGTATACAATTCAAAAAAACTATATCACTAAAAATTATAGGTATGTGTCACCAAAAATGTTTGAAGAAAATGATTGTATTCTAAACAAACACTGAAATTTGTCAATAATTAATTTAGAAAACTAAAACTAAAAAACTTTAAAGAAACATATGACATATATTAATATATAAAAGCGTAAAATAATTGTTAAAAAATTCAAAACGTACAAAGCTAGTCTGGTCGTTGAGATTTTTTGAAGGGTCTATTTTAATGGAGTTAATAATTTCTAAAACTTTAGCAATATCCAATGTTCTTCAATTTTTAACAACTGTAGAAATGTAAAAAAACTTTTCCGGACTAGACGAGTAGTTAATGTTTAAGAGATGATTAGAAATTATGTAAATAACCTATGTGTTCACTAATGCTTTTGGTGAAATATCTTCCAGTGTGGCCATTGTAGGAGCAGCCACATTCACACACGTGAAAGACTTTAACCATTATCCATATATCACGGATATGACAGAGAATACAGTCCACATGTTATGACAGACTTTTGTTCGCAACGCTGCTAACGAAAAGTCCTAGCGATTGCCAAAAATGGCGCAAGCCAATTTGTTACTTCAGAATATAATATCCTACTGAAATATGAATTCTCTGGTACCAGGTCAGTTTAACGTGAGACCGCACGTGATTTTCTCGGAGCCTGTCGCTGGCTGTCCCTCTGCCTGCTGTTCTTGCTTGTGCTGACTTGGTTGGTCGATCAGCTGCTGGACGTCTTGCTTTCGAGTTCTTAAAGTTGGAAAACTATTATATTAAAATCTCGATATTTATTAACCTCAAGCCTTCGGTGTAATTCCACCTTGTGCGGTGGCATACGCTTAGCCATAATTCATAATTCCTTCCTCGGTGGTACTCACACGTACAAACAGTCAGCTGAGCAGTAGACAGCGACGAGTAAGTCAACGCATATTATTTTCATATTGTACGGTATCCGTATTACAACACACACAAAGCAATAAGGCAAGCCAACGCATATACTAATTATAACCGGACGCTGTTACCAACACAGCATTATCCCTCCTTCCATATAACATACACAATTAGCGTGCACAAACAGTGAGCACAGATTCAACACACAGGACACTGCGACAATAATATTATTCTCTGCTATACCATAGAGCGTTAGCAAGCAATGCGCGAAATGTAAGCGCACTCGTATAACTCAATGGAATCTATGTTAAAACTTATTAATTGGTTATTTCAGGATCGCTTTCGCGTAACTAATTTATTTAATTTATTTCTGGTAACAATGTATCAAATACGATATCAGAATCTATGATAGAAACAATGGAGGGAAGACTGATAGAATAAATGATGCGTAGCTGCTAAATATAACAAATACGATATGCGAATCTATGATAGAAACAGTGGAGAGAAGACTGATGGTTAAATGGTTACATGCTGAACTCAAAGTTATGCAAATAATTTCTGTTTTCAGCAATGCACTCTATCGTAGGGTAGTTACGTTAAAATTTTGTGAGGTTAATGCATCGGTGGATATTTGATTTAAGCAACTGGACGTAGAATCTTTATTACGAACTAAATCGATCTGTAACTAGTGAGTCTTAGAATCTTAGTCTTAGAGGAATTAGAGAAATTCGAATCATGTAAGATTCTCCTCATAGAATAAAATTCATGTACGATTTTCCTAATGGAATAAGATTTTACTAGGAACATATCCTTATGAATGGAACGGTGTCTATTCTCTCACGTGGCTACCCCTACATTAGCCAAACTGAAAGATCTTCCACTAAACACATTACTGAATACTTAGCATGTTTACGTAATTTAAAGAATAATTCAAATTTTGCAAATCATCTCATAAAAACTAACGGCTTGTATAGTTCGGAAAAGTTCTTTACCCCAGTATATTTAAGCCCTTTTACGTTTTTGTACATTAATATATGACCGGTTGCTTTACCTTTTTTTTAGGTTTAGTTATTTAAATTATTTACGAATTTTAATTCTTGTTTAGAATAAAATTTTACTTTCCGTAATTTTTGAATTTTTTGTGGGTTTGAGAGATAACTGAAATTAACAACGTAGTATGTAGCACATTGCAGTTATCCGCTTCGTCTGCAAAAAGCCGTGCATATTACGCTATATTCACAGAGTTGAATTTTCAATGAATGTCAATTGTCATTTATCTAGCACGGCAAGTTTCATTAACTGTCAATTCATTTTTCTACTGATTTCTATTGACCAATATTTGTCTGCCTACGTAAAAATTTATAAATTTTAATTAATTTAAAAAAAATACGGTGTTCCAAATAACAATGTTTGTAATGCGTAGTTTTAGTCTTGTATTAATTGTATTTATATTTGATAGGCTCTGATGATGTGGATTACCTACGAAATCGATGAGGCATGTTTGTATACTTAATAAACGATCTAATCTATATACTTTATAGTTTTTATTCAATATGGAGCTCCTTTGATATTCAAATATAATATCTACTTTAAAATAATCAACGTAAGTTAAGAATTTAAGTGAAATTTATAGTAGAAAGGAATTCCTTTAATACACACTGAATCTTCCACGATTTGGAGTAAATCTGAAAACCTTTTCATTTTTTTAACTTTTAATAAAGCAAAGTGCATCATTTGTTCAAATAGGGACAAACTTCTAGCTAGCGCTAGTTTTGACTAGATTATATGCGCCTGGAGTCTCTTTGGGTTCCCTTTTGGCCGATGAAAAGTTTTTACGTAAAAACTCAATTTGCATTCATTCAGACTCGAAACAAAGTACATAGTTTATCATCTAGCGCAGTATTTTATCAAAGAGACGATATTAATTAGTACTTAAAATAGGAAAGAGTATTACATAATACACAAAAAAAATTAGAGATAATCTAACAGTCCATTTCAGCCTTAAAAAGACAGATCGCAATAATTTACTAATCATTTTTGATTTGGCATTTAATTAAATGATCAGAATCATAAAGACATTAAATTGTTAGATTATCGAATTAATAAATTTTCATTAAGTAGAAGGTTATCCGATTTCCGACAGTTTAGCTGAAGAGAAAGATATTCAAGATAATCGATTTGTATGTCTAAACGCTATTTAGGATTTGTTTTTGCGACATTTGAATGGCTAGGAACATCGATCTTTTATATA
>WYDF02313291.1:0-14841 GCA_009867245.2 Adranes taylori
ACAACTACCCCTATAGATGTGCATGATAAATTATAGTTACCTTCCTCCTATAATTACCGACCTCGTTTCCTGATTTGTTTCCGTTGTCTAGATTCGATCAACAACGCAAACCATTGTGTACGCTGGGGATCGAACCCGGGATTCTGCGGTGGAAGTCATGCATCTTATCCAGATAGCTATGGCATCGCCAATATTTTATATATAACAGACAACTACGAATTAAGAAATATTCTACGTCAATGTGTCATGTGGTGACCTCTTTTACAGAAGCACAAACAACAAAAACTAATACAGGTGAAGCAAATTGATAATCACTTCATATTTCGCACAGAATGAACAAAATAATTCTTGACTACTATGAAATAGAGGCGACGCGACTATATAGCATATAACAAAATTGGAGGACGTGGCCGTCACCTGATTGGACGTAAACTCTTTACTATATACTGCATTAACCAAAAATTGACCTATTTATTTTTGACAATGCTATCTCATAACTAGTCTATTAAATTCAATACTCAATAGTTATTTATGGTAACAAGCGATTAGCCTAAAAACACATAGTTGTAACAATGCGAAAAAAGGGTACTTCGTAATATTTTGAGGTCTTTAATCATCTCTTTGTCTAACAACCTTAACATAGTAAGCACTACGTGTATTTAAATACGTGTATTGAAATGTCAGTTTTTAATCTTCTTCGATTTTTTTTTTGACAATTATTATATACAAGGTATAGTTGTTCTTTGTTATGCTAAATTTCTTGTATCGAAAGTTTCTTCAATATTTAAGCTATTAAATAAATTTTCCTACGAAGCACCTACGATTAAAGTTCAGACTAATTTAACTTTAAAATAAAAATGGCATTACCTTAAATATTTCTATAAAAGTTGGAAAAATGAAACTTGAGAAACTTATATAAGACTAAGAGGCTTCCATTTTGTCAATGTGAGGAATTGAATATGTTGAGCCAGCTTTGAGCATTAAAATTTTTTCTCTAAACTACGCGATTTAGAGATTTCGATTGGCAAAGTACGGTTTAAATCTTCGTAAGTTAAAAAAAAGTTATTTCATTTCTTAGATTCAAGATGGGTAAATCCCCTATTTAAATTTTCAACAATGTTTAGTATTTACGCTAAGAAACTAAATGTCGCAGACTTACAGTACTATGTACTCTTCATCTATTGGACTATGTTTAATTACAATATTTTCAATAAAACGCGAGCCTGTGAAGTTTATAATTTAAAAAACATTTAGTTATATCTGAAAACGATTAAAGATAATCTTGTACAGTTTTTTAGGGCTGGTTAATTATTTTTTTGAAATATTTTTCTATGGTACTGAAAGAGTTGTGATATTACAAAAATACAAGATGTGAAGTGACGTCAAATGTGTAAGATATAAAAGTGTAAGATCTAAACTATTAGAAAATATTAGCCAAAAAAAAAACATCATACGTTACCTCTCCAGCCATAATTATCCAATAAGATTTTCGTAAAACCCGGAAAAGCGATTGTAACTACAACAATAAATGCTTGAGCAATGCTCATTACAGTGTTCTTCAAACGATCGAAATAACCATTAAATGAAGTGAAACTGGATGGCATGAGCAGACCAAAACCAATACCTTTCAATCAATTTTTTACAAAATTTCAGTTGATCATATTCAAAAATTCAATTTGTGAAAATAATTTATAAATAAATATTTAATAATAAATTTACCTTGTAAAATACTGAAAGTGATAATTAGATGAAAAAGTTGCGAAACAAATACTGTAGCTAGTGATCCGAAGAAAAAGAAAAACGCGCCGAGTAAGCCAACTTTTCGACATGAAATTTTTTGTAATAAATGATTTGCTGCCAGACCTTTAAATATTAATAAAAGAATAATACAATTTTTAAATCATAAAAAAAAATGTATTAAAAATATTATTACCAGTAAATGCAATTGCAGTGTTAAAAATACCATTTGCCAATGTAATACCATACGTTTCATCACCAACAGAGCCAAGAAAATTTCCAAAAAGCATACCAAAGACGCATACTGGTACAACAGTGACGCTCTATAAAAGAAAAGGTTTTGTTCTAAACTGCTATATAGATTTATATGAAATTTGGCGGACATGTATAATTTTGCAAATATTGAAAGAGGTACATCACCCGGAAAAACATTTACAAGGTTACGTGGAAATCACCTGCTGGAACAACTCAGAACCAAATCGAACATGTACTTATTGACAGCAGACATGCCTCGGATGTCATGGACATCAAGACTAGGAGAGGAGCAGATGTTGACTCCGATCACTACCTGGTACTAATGAAGTACAGGCAGAGAATCTTCAAAGTGAGGAAAGGTCAAGGGAAGATATCGAAAAGTCTTGATGTGCAAGTGCTGAGCAGGAGCAAGGAGGTGGAAGAAAGATACAGGAGAACAGTTAGTGAGAAGCTCAAGGAGCGGAAGCAGGAACTAGCAGGTGAGATGGTGACCAAGAGTTAATTCTGATCGACATTATGTGACCGAGTGTCACGATATTTATTGCACGATACAAGAGAGCAACCTAAGCAGATGACATAAACTAATACTAGTTCCCGGCTAAGTAGAAAACATGGGCGCAATAATTGACTGGTTGTGTAGGCTACGATTGCTTTCAAAGTTACCTGCATAAAAAGGCTAAAAAACGTAGGCGGTATGTATATGTATGTACGTGTATGTATAGACGTGGCAACCAAACGTCTTCAAGGTGCGGTCCACCCGAAAATATCGAGGAAATTGTAGGGGAGTTGTTTCCAGAAAGGAGTACTACTGATGACAATTGGCTCATTCGACCCTTAGAAAATGGAGAACCTTTTAGTCTAAAGGAACTACAACAAGCAACCGCCAAATAAAAGGATAACATAGCACCTGGCCCTTATGGAATTCCGGGACATGTGGTTAAACTTCTAGTGTAGGTTAATCCATCAGTGCTCCTGTATGTATTCAATAGCATTTTGTTAGCGGCAACATTCCTAAAAGCATGGAAAGTACCAAAACTTTTGTTGATTCCAAATAGAAAAACCACGAGCACGTACAGACCAATATGCCTTTTAGATGAACTGGCAAAGCTGCTAGAACGTTTAATAATGCAAACCTTTGGGTACTGAAGCAAGTTGTACTGGTTCCTCTTCTGACTCTCCTTAATCGCTTTGTATAGGGTCTTCTTTGCCCGCTCTGAGGCTGCCCGTTCTTCATGGCAAGCCGCTATACCTTCTCTTTTCAACTTCCACTGAAAACGTCAGAGCAGCGAATATGCAGTGCTCCGTAAAACAGGAATTTCGTGCGTCCATCAATATACACTCTGCTTTTGTTTGGGTAAACCCCTTTTGGGGATATTCTTGGCGTCAATTTCTCTCAATATATACCAGAAAGTTGGTTTTCTTGCGAATGGTCGAAAATTAAGATATTTTCGCATTTCTTCTTGTTTCTTCTTACTTTCTCTTTTTATGTGCAACTGAAAGTAAAATTGTTTTTCACAAAGATTATAGAGAATAAAATGTGTTGACACTGTTAATGCAGCATTTTCTAGTTCGTCCATCAAATAGGCTTTTCTGGGTGTAATGACTTCAAAATATTTATAGGTGTTTTACTTTCAGCGAATACCATAAGTTGTCTCGTGAAAGGATTTATTCAAGTTCAGACAAAAATGTTCATATCACACTGCTATCAAATGCAATTCAAGGTTCTTAGTTTCTTAGATATAAAAATTTATATACTTTGCGCTGAAAATAATAATTTGGACAACTTCGATAAAATGAGTAAAATACGTCCACTAATGTATATTTTGACTCAAAGATTCCAACTGTAGCATATTAGTCTAAAAAGCAAAAGTTAGTTATTTTGGGCATCATTTAGCTAAACGATTTATCAGAGGCAAACTAGTTTGATTCGGTTTCAAAAATTGAACGCTTTGCGGCAGCTCCAGATATTGTTAGGCCTTTGATATTTATTGTGGCAAGAAGAATTAAATGATATCACAAATGAAGATGCCTTAAGGTTTAAAGTGGTAATGGATTTACTGGAAAAGTAAATAATAATAAGAGCAAACAATGAGAGATAGTCGGAATAAATTTAAGAATCAATTATAATATTTAAAATATATTAATTTTGCTTGCAAAACGTAATTGGCAAAATATAGATCGAGGATGGTCAATCTTTTTATATCTACCGCCAACTTTTGTGTCTCTGTTGGTAACAAAATTCGCTAATCGCCCAATAATCACGTATGATGTTTTTTGCATGAACAAATTCAAAGCAAAGAGAAGCATTTGGGGTGTACGGAATGTGGTTTCAAAACTGAACAAAAAGGAAATCTTGCAAGGCACAAACGAATTCATACAGGAATTTGACTGTGCGGAATACACATAAAGATCATCTTGTACGAAAATTTCGAAGTCATATGAGAGAAACCTTAAAGGATATTTCCTAGCACAAATTTGATCTCATATAGGAGAGAAACCATTCGAGTATACGATGGTTTAAAAACTGCACGCAAAAGAAGATGTTGTAAATCACAAACGAAGTCATACAGGAGAAATTATTGAGTGTGCGGAATGCGATTTTAAAACTACGCATAAAGATTATTTTGTAAGACACTCTTAAACTCACACAGGAAAGAAGCCTTTCGAGTGTACGAAATGTGGCTTCAAAACTGCACAATAAGGAAATCTTACAAGACATAAACGAACTCATATAGTAGATAAACTTTTCGTATGTACGTAATGTGGTTTCAACATTAGACAAAGAGCTAAATGGTTGCTTCACAAACAAATTCACATTAAAGAGAAACATTCATAACAAAACTTTGTAATTTTACAAAAGCAAATGGAAAATGAGCATGATTCACTTGATGAATTGGAATTTAAAGATTGCAGTGAAGAGATTAAAGCTTGATAACTTAGATCTGTTCTGCTGTTATAGTATATTTTCTCAAATTTAATTGTCACGGGAAATTTTATGAAAACTTAATGAAAATGTTTTTAAATAATGCTATGAACCTTTTTTTTAAGAAGGTGCGACAGTATCGGACTAAACACTGGCGCCCACCATGAAAGCTGGAACGCCCGTTAGTGGGCGGTAGGGACCAGGTTGATTATCACTGATATAGGTTATGAAACGGTTATGCTTATGGGTGACTAGATATCCTGAGTTGAACTTGAATTATTAAAAGAACCGGCTAATCCACAATATTGCATACAATTTGTTTTACCCTCAACTTTTGAGACATTTAAAAATATATATTTTTTCACATAAAAAGAAATGTTTCCAAAGTACATTAATTTAAAATATTTATATATTATATACACACATATTATATTATTTTTCAAAACAGTAGAACTTTGAAATATTTATCATATTAATAAAATATAAATTAACATTAATATATTACTTTGTCTTTTTAATGTAATTTATTTGCGACCTCACAAACTAATTTATCAAAAATATGATAATTTCAGAAATATGGATGTTATCTGTCAATTTAAAATCTAAATTATTTAAATTAATTTAATTTTTTTAAAATATTTTCACATTTAAATTGCATTATTATGTTCGTATTAATTATTTAAATTTTAAAACCATTGTTCATGGGTTTTTTATTGTTTGTTTGTCAGAAAACTTAATTTTCATATTTAATTATCAGTATTTTCGAATAAAAAAATCCCTTCATATGTAGTTAATATTTATGAGGAATTTATAAAATATTTAATACGAGGGTTGTCCTTTATTTATCGCAAATCTGAAACTCTGTTTTTGTTAGATGCTCGTAGGCGATGACTTTTTTTTTGTCATCCATTCCTATTATGTTTACTGAGTAAACTAAAAATTCGATCACTTTTTTTTTGGACATTCATTCCCATGTTTAAGACGCGAAGAACTCATTAAATGATATCAAAAACAAGTTATTTAACATGTCTTTCCAAAAATCGGGACTTTTCAACTAAGGTCATCCTACCTAATTCAACTAAGGTCATTCGAGCTTAAAGGATATCGAAGCAAATCTTCGCCTGCGTCTCCTGCTTTTTTGTAAATGTACTGGACATATTGGAATCGTGATTTTAGAGAATCGAAATGCATCCAACTATTTACCATATATGTTCGCACCGAATAAATCACATTATTCTGATTTGTGTGAACGTAATTTCAAATAAAATAGAAGGTCCTTTATGTAGCCTATACAATAAAGTTTACTCAAATGTCCTATCTTTTATCTTTCCTGAGATTTTTCAAAAAATTTGTTAGCCTTCAAACGTGGCAACACCGCTTCATATACAATTTGGAAACATGGGACATTTTTATTCGACGCACAATACAAGATACTATATCTGTGCAAAATGTCAGACTCCTAGTTTGAATACGAAATTTCTAAACAAACACAATGGCTCCTGTCCGCCACATTCATTTATAAAAAGAGTGAAAAATGCCTTTCTGCTGATTCATAGTCTACATCTGTCTACCAAATTTCATCTAGATCGGTCCAATAGAGAAAGAAAAATTCTTGAATATACTTCAGTACGTAGAGCCAGCGAAAAATCGATACTCCTTTTAATTTTTTTGAGCAAGATTTTTTTTTAGAAAAAGCTTATATGAAAAATTATTCCTTCATTTTTTCCATTGTTCTTGCATCACACTATTATTCATTTTCATGTCAACTTCATTCACAGTTACTTCCACATACACATTTTCTCATACCATCTTTCCATGGATCATCTTATTCTTTCATAAAATTTCTTTCTCTCTTTTGTCCATTCATTCTAACATTTACCTTTTCTTTCCGCCTCCATACTATTCAAATATACCGATTTCGCCAATCTTTCATTCTCATCCACCATAACCTTTTTCTCATACCTTACTAGCTTCTTTATACCTTTATTCCAACATTTATATTTCCTACATCCTTCCAAAACAATCTGAATCGGTGCTGATTTTTCTACGCCAATTATGCTCCTCAATACTCTATTCATCACTCTTTCCATCTCTAATCTTTCTTTCAGCGCCAGTTGTGTTCCATATAACATAATACTTTACACACAAACTTCCATTATTAAAATCCTCATTCTTACCGAATCCCCAAATTTCCTTTCTCACACGTATTTTAGTCTTCGCATCGCCCCTTTCGCTTTCTTTACCCACTCTTATGTGTAGCTCCCATTATAATTTAAAATAAAACCTAAATATTTATACATTTTTACATTCTCTATATTACCTCCCTTCTTGCACACCATCACTTTCGTTTTGTCCATATTCATTTGTAACCCTCTTTTTTTATATACTTATTCACCCTTTCAATCATTTTCTTTCTCCTTTTCGCCATACATACATCATCAGCATATCCAAGTGACCACACGTTCTCTTTCTCAAGCATTACACCTCCACTCTGCCCGTTTCCTAATACATTTTCCAAATCAGATATGTAAATTTTGAACAGTCTCCTACTCATTGGACATCCTTGTCTTACTCCCTACCGTACTTTAAACCATTCAGACACACAATTTTCCACTCTTGCTATTACATTTGTCCCTTCATACATTCATCATCTTAAAATCCCAATTATTCTTTCTGGCGTTCTTTGACTTCTTTCATTCCGTTCCATAATTTCTCTCTCACAATTTTGTCAAATGCTGCCTGTAGATCCACAAACAACAAATAAATTTTCTTCCCTAAACAATGTAATTTAACATTACCAAATTATCCATTGTGTCCCTACCTTTTATAAATCCACTTTGTGTATTGACAACACCCTGCTCTCACTCATATATCTCACAATCCTCTTATTCATAATTCTTCCAAATAACCTATATACTCAATTCATAATTGTAATCCCTCTATAATTCTCCACCTACGCTCTATCCCCTCTCTAATATATCGGAATTGTTTCCCTTTTTTTCCATTCCTCTGGTATACTCTCCCTTCCATTCTATATTTCATGCAATCCTCTCACTAATGCTTCAATGCTTTGCTTATTAAGGCATCTCCAAATTTCACACGGAATCCCGTCAGGGCCTTCCGCGCTTCCTTTCTCCATTTTTCTTATTTCCTCTAATACTTCCTCTTCCGTTATATCCTCCTCATTTTTTCCGCACCATTTGCATTCATCCTAATACCATGTTTTCTTACCCTTTTCTTGTTACTCATATTGACTCATTTATCTCTATTATACATTCTTCTCTATCCTTTCCTATTGTCCCATTCATTCTTAAAATTTTCTATATCTCACTTCCGCACTTCAACCTTTTAGTCCTTTCTTTTTTCCTCTGCCTCCCTTCTTTCCATACTTCTTTTATTTAGGGCTTGTTTACTTTTTGCATCGTTATCTTCTTCAATTCCAATTCCCCTTTTCTAACTACCCTTAAGACCTCCCTTACATTTTTTTCGCGTAACTCCACTCCTCACCAAAACCGTTCTCACTATTTCTCTCTCTATCACTTTTCGTTATCCTTTTCATATTCCTTATGATCCCCTGCATCACCTCCCTTATATATTTGATTTCCTCCCATTTCTCATTTTCTAACCTTTCCTTAAATTCACTTTTTCTTTTCTATCCCATCTAAAATTACTTTTAATTTCTTTATTTCCTTGCCCCCCTGTTTTTTTCTTTACCAGATTCCCACATTAGTATCCATTCTGGTTCAATTGGGAAGTAATCTGCTTCCACTCTTTCTCCTATCTTAATCTTCTCAAGAAATCCACTCGCTTTTTAATTCATTACTATATAATCAATAACAGATCCTCCTCCATCTCTTTGAAATGTTATTTCCCGCATTCTGTCTCTTCTCATACAACCACGACCAACTATTAATTCTTTATTTTCCACCCATTCCATGAATTTCCTTCCCCTTGCAACCACAACTTTATCCTTTGATTTTCTCTCGACAACTTCACTATTTACAAATCCAAATCCCATTTTCCATATTCTTGTATTCCAGTCTCTAAATATCATTAAAAAGACTATTTACTCTTCTCTTTGTTTTAGCATCCAGCTCATTCTTTTCATGCACTCTTCAAAATTTTTATTTACATACACAATTGCAATCATACATTTTTTTCCACTTACATTAATACTCCTGAAGCACACTTCCTCCCATTACTGATTTCACCACTATCTTCATTTATCACTATTCTCACCCACGTGATTATTCCCCCACTTGCTTTTCCTTTAGCATATATCCTTTTTGTCTTCTGCCATTTCTATTGTATTCAATTGGTAGATCCTGCCTTCAATTCTACCCAAGTTTTCACCGTACCAATTAAATTGAAACCTTTTAAGTATATTATGAACCCTTTATCTTTTATTTTTTAACACCTGAACATTCCAAGTTAAAACTTTTATCTTATCCATATTACTGATCTTTCCTAGTTCTTTATTTTTTCTTACGCCGGCTCTTTACCTGTATTCCTTATGCTTAATATTCCCCCTATTATTCAATAATACTCCCTTCCTTCATTCCAAAACACTTGTCCTCCATCTTACCCTTATCACATTCTTCATTAACTACTTTTTCTCTATTCTTTCCCCCATCTTATGCTTTCTTATTCTCTATCGATCTTTTTTCCTCTACTCCTCCTTCATCTTCTACATGTTCCTTATCAGTATACCCTCTTTTTTCTGCCCTATATATGCCACTCAAATCCTCCCTTAGTTGTCCTGTCCATTTCTTGCTCCACACACCATTCGATCTATCTTCCTTTTTTCACTTGGTAATTTTATCACCGTTTGTCTCCCTTCATCCCATTCCCACATCTCTTCTCCTATCCACATTTTTCTGTAACCAATTCTTGCACTCTCATTTCCCTTTTTAACTTCATTGGCAATTTCTTTTATTTAATTCTGTATTTCCGTTTCTTTTGGTGTCAAGTCTTTCCACTATTTACTTTCAGGAGGTCTTCGGAGAAATAAGAAAAAGAAATGCTCGATGCCAGATCATTCTCCAGGAAGCCAATAAAAGATGACGCACATAATTGCGTATTTAAGCATGCAAAACGTTGCATTGATGGGTTATCGGCCACATAGACCCCCAACGAGTCCTGCCTATTCCTATATGTGAAGAATAAACTACTTGAACTACGATTGCAGTTGATATGTTTAAAACCAATGTGTCATAGGTACTGATTTGTTATGGAAAAATGATACAAACATTAGTTCCAATGTACACAAGAATGTATTGACTCTCGCTAGAAAAATTTGCGTTATTAAACATTTTTTTGAAAATAAAGTAATTTTATTCAAATAAAATAAAAGGAATAGATATATTGAAACAAAATGAAAAAAAAAACTTACAAATATTGTGCTAACAGATGCCGCAACAGCAATACCCCAGCCGCCTTCTGGCGGCACCAATTCGTATGGCTTATTACCTTCTTGGTCGCCATTCACCATAGGATTTTCCCCAGTATCATTCTGATCTTTTCTGTTCGGCGTAGACATTTGTCGTCGTAGACCAATAATATTCGATGAAAAGATAGGACTCGATTCGGGAGCCGTAAAACAACTGATTAGATTTTTAAACTTCATTTTCTATTGTAGTCACCAACCAAGACAATAGGACCAAAAAATAGAAAAAACCCAAAATAAATAAAAATAAATCAAATAAATGATATGAAAATAAACATAGATATATATGTCTTAACAAAAAGTGATAGAAAGTACGTGTGCATGTTTAATTATACTCATAATCAAACAAAAATATTTCCTGCGCTATTAAATTGTTAAATAACTGAAAATAGGTATTGTAATCTCCATGTCACACTTACTAAACAATTAAATGTAATAAATTTATTAGATCTGTGATTGTTTTAAAGCAGTCGTGTTCATATTAGCTGTAAAAACGTTCAGCTACATTAAACATATTTTGAAATGTTATATAGTATTTTTAATGCAAATTTTATACTATATAGAGTGTCCCACGAATTTTAAATCGAAAAATATTAAAATAACAAATATGAAATTTGACAATTAATAAACGTATAGCGTAGCGGTTAGAAACTTCAGTGTTTTTACTTCAAAATGCTGGACTTTATCGTCAAAATTTTAATGAGATGCAATGGGTATACAAATTCCAAGATAACACTGGAGCATGCAAATATTCGATAACTTTATATATTCAAATATTCTGGAAAACAAAAAACCGCTATAAAAGACGGACACGCGGGTAATCTTATATCGGTTCAGTTTTTTAGCTTTCTAAGTACGAAACCCTAAAACTTGTGCAAAATAATCTTTTATTTGAATAATTTGATAGGTGTTAATTTTGAAAATTATAAATGATAATGAAATATAAGAATTAGTTTAAAAATTGAGGCAAGGTGGATCCGTGTTTCTGGCATAGTGGTGTAGCTTTTATCAACACCCTCTCTTTACAACTATAGGCGCAAGATTTCATTGCATCGGCTTACGAATTCGATACTTAATCACTACGCTATATGACGCTATACACAAAATTGTTATAATTTTCCTTTTGAACGCAAAGTGTATAGAAATTTGCATATATTTACAGAGGCATCTAGCGTACTGATTAAGTATCGGAGTATCGGATTCGATGCAATAATATCTTGCGCCTATAGTTGTAAAGAGAGGGTGTTGATAACGGCTATATCCTATGCCAGAAGTACGTGTCCATTTTGCTTCAATTTTTAAACTAATTCTTATAATTCCTTATCATTTAAAATTTTCGAAATTAGTGAGTATCTAATTAATCTTTTTTTGTTTATTATCTATCTGGGTACATCTAGCAATGAAATATGAATAAAATAAGTTTTACACTCCACAAATTGTTTCAATGGTCTTTACGAGATCGAACAGTTTCAGGATTGCCTAGCAATAAAACCAAACAATAACAAAATGAAATAAGACAAAAACGGGCTCAACAAATACGTTTCTTTAGAAATAACTTTTAAGCTAAAGAAACATTCTCATTATAGAGAACAAATCATGTTAATATCAAAAGTAAAGTGAAACAAATAAAAGAAAAAATATGTATATGTATAGGCATTGTTGGATACTGCAAATCGTGAAAATATCTCCGAAAATTGAAACATATTTGCCAGAGGCTAAATTTCGATTCCGCGCTCGATACTCCCGATATCGCTCTGCTTGCCTGTTTGTTTCTGGCATCACGAAAAATGCGCTCCAACGAAAATTACGGTCTATCCAGAAATAAAGGACACTTAGTTGCAATATTTATTTTTATTCTAGCGGACCCGGCAAACGTTGTTTTGTCCCCCACTTGGTCCCCATAGTTGCCTACTGCGCGAACAGCTTTGATGATCCCTTTGCCGCGGCCAGTGACATGGCCTAATTGTCGCGCCTTTGCCGCGGGTAGCAAAATGGTGTAATTGCCGTTGTCTGCGGTCGCGACTAATCCTGTATCTCCTGAAAATATTCTTCGTACACAAATACCTATTCAATTTAATTGAAATGTGATGTTTGGACAAAATGTGCGATGCAAAGAATCACAATTCAACTGAAAATGCACAATTTATGTATTTAAAAAAATTTAATTACCTTTTTCACTTCAAAACTCAGCGTATTTCGTAGGTGTACTTGTAGTTTCAGTTAAAACAATGAAACTTAATTCATTTGTTCAAACGATTGCGGTGAACTTACAACAGAATCACAATTTTAGTGAAAATGAGCAACTGAATAAATTTCTCGTCACTGTAACCGATTGGCTTGATTCACAATTTGACAATCACCTGTCAAAGGACATTTGACATACCAGCTGTCAAATGGAATAAGAATAATATAACTACAATTTTTGGAACGATCTCGAAACAACAAAAAACTGAAAATAGATGTACTTTTATTTGAAATCACCTGTCAAACGACATTAGACATATCAGCTGTCAACCGGAGTAGAAATAATATAGCTACATCTGTTGGACAGATCCCGAAACAATAAAAAAGTAAAAACAAATGTTATTTTATTTAAATTTAGGTTTTTATGCCTTTTCCATATATTTCAACAGATCATCAATTTTTGTTTTCTAATTCAATTGAGTTAATTCTATCCGTGGAGCATAATGAACAAAAAAAAACAGAATCAACCGGGCAACTTTTCTAATTTTTCTCTCCGTAAGAACTTTACTCGAATGGTTAGGAACATTTAAAAAAGAAATTACCCAAATCGAGCTCTCCGTTCTTAAGTGATGTGCTTACCAACCAGTTTTTCCAGAATGTTTCAACTTTCCAGGCAATTTGTCGAATTTTTTTCTTCATAAAAACCTTACCAGGATGGTTAGGAATATTTAAAAAAGAAATTAGCCAAATCGATCCAGCCGTTCTCAAGTTATGAGCTTACCAACATGAACAGCAATTCATTTTTATTATATCGATTATAGGAGGATGTTGATGAAAGCTTTACTGATTTCCTTCATACTTTTTCCAGGATTAGAACTGGCAAAGACCACCTTTACTTTGGTGTATTTAAAATCAGTATTTTCAACATCGTCAATTTTTTTTTAAATTTTGGAATATTTGTGTTTCCGTTTTTCAACATCGTCTATTTGTATTTCTATATTGAAACAAAGAAATGATTTATCTTCAGAATATACATGTTTATGCATTAGCAATTGATTTTTTCGCTTAGTTTCGAAATCATAGTTCGAACAATGGCATGTTTTATCCTTAGAATGAACATGTCCCTGTAGTATCAATTGATACTTTCGCTTAGTTTTGAAGTCACAGTCAAAACAATGAAATGATTTCTCACTGGAATGTACGAGCTTGTGTTTTATCAAAATAAACATTTGCTTAGTTTTGTAGTCACAGTCGGAACAATGAAATGATTTATCTTCAGAATATACACGTTTGTATACTAGCAATTGATTGTTTCACTTAGTTTTGAAATCATAGTCCGAACAATGGCATGGTTTATCTGTAAAATGAACATGTCTCTGTAGTATCAATTAATACTTTCTCTTAGTTTTGAAGTCACAGTCAAAACAATGAAATGATTTGTCACTGGAATGTACCAGTTTGTTTTTTATCAAAATAAACATTCGCTTAGTTTTGTAGTCACATTCGGAACAATGCAATGGTTTATCTTCAGTATATACACGTTTGTGAATTATCAATAAATTTTTTCGCTTAGTTTCGAAATCATAGTTCGAACAATGGCATGGTTTATCCTTAGAATGAACATGTGTCTGTAGTATCAATTGATACTTTCTCTTAGTTTTGAAGTCACAGTCAAAACAATGACATGATTTCCTCACCCGAATGTACGAGCTTGTGTTTTATGAAAATAAACATTCGGTTTGGTTTTGTAGTCACAGTCGGAACAATGAAATGGTTTATCTTCAGAATGTACCGTTTGTGCATTATCAATTGATTCTTTCGCTTAGTAGGTGTGTGTGTGGCTCTGTGTGTTAGTGTGTGAATTAAAAAGTAATCATCAGTTTTTTGTGAAACGAATATATCTATTGGACGAATATATCTATTACGATTTATTTATTACGATATTACGAAGTGAACATTTCAATGATTCTAAATTGACATAAAGAAAATAATTTCTAATAGGAGAATTAAAAAAAGGATATTTTCAGACAAAAATTGAATTGAAAGATTAACATATTATGCATTCAATACGATTGTCGATTCTATATATAGACATTCGAATAACTCTATTTTATAAGCTACCTAAAGCCCCTTTGATTTTATTTGAAAAATTCTAAAATTAAAATTTAATATGTATACAGGGTGTTATTTTTTTGAAAATTTTGCGGTCTATTTTATTTTCTCGAAAACTTTCCCGATAATTGTTTTTTAAACTAAAATCGTAATAAATATATTCGTCCAAAAAACTGATGATTAC
>WYDF02313302.1:0-14841 GCA_009867245.2 Adranes taylori
TCACATTATATATATATATATATATATATATATATATATATTTTTTTTCTCTTTCATATAACTGATAAAATAATTTTCCATACCTTCCCTCATTTGTACAAACATTCATGCATCCAGTACAACAGGTTTGTTCCTCTTTCCTTGCTGCTATGGACATATTCGCCACTAGCCTTCTATCACCTTACTCGCATACCTTTCTTTTGTATTTAACTAGATTCTTCATACCTTTCACTTAGAACTCTGGTAGTGCCGATACATGAATCCCGATTTTATCAAGAAAATTTATTCTTAGTGCCGGAATTCTCCATTTTAAAAACCGGTATTGACCAATTATTTTATAGAGAGCAAAAAAGCATTTATTTGCCAGCTATTCTTTCTCGCATGACAGGTAAATCTCCATTTAATTTATTTTGAACTTCATTCGAAATATCTTCAAAATTGCCATTCCGAAGTCTCCAAATAACTCGAAAAATCATATTAGAATAAGCAGAAAATATCGAACTCACTTCCATCTCATTTGATAGAAATAATGCGCATGCGCAGATTAAAACAACTGATAAGACTATAGTAGGTAAGATGCCGCCTGTGCCGAACATTACGTGACCTTAATGTCAGTGCCATCTGCAGGCCCAACCTCCCTCTTGTCAGATTAAACAACTGATAAGCCTATAATAGACAAGGCATGGGCCTTGCAAGCCAGATTGCTGTTTTAGAAATTAGTTAAAAAAAGAGTCAAGAGCGATAGTAGGCTTTAGTGCCGTAGGTAAATACTGGGAAAAAGTGAGTCAAGACCAACCATAGGCCGCGGAAAACAGGACAGCGAAGCTGTCCGTGCCGTAGGCAAATGTGGGGACCATAGTTTTATTTTTCAAAGTATAAAATGATTTTTTATCTACCCGACTAGAATAAGTGATTCCTGCTGTTAAAAGCAAATGATCGCAAAATTATAAGTCCATGAAATTAAAGGAAAGTTGCTCATTAGGATGAATAGAGTATTAGCTTAACTTACAGTCCCAATATTAATGAATTGTCATCCTCTGTTTCTGTTTACTTGTATTCGGGCTCTCCATTCCAAAATCCTTCTCGTTCACCGGTCATCCTGTGCCCTTGCTACATGGCCTGCCCAGTTCCATTTCAATGTCGTTACTCTCTCAATAACATCTGTTACTCCTGATCTTCTGCGTATAATAGCATTGGGTATTTTATCACGTAGGGAAACCCGTAAAATTATTCGGTCCATTGCCCTTTCAGCAACTTGCGGTTTAGTCACCATTGTTCTTGTGAGGCTTAAGGATTCTGCGCCATAAGTCAACACGGGCAGAAATGTACTTAGGTTAGTTCAATTCCCTTCAATCCATTATAAAACGTCTCCAAAAGATAATGTCGATCTCATTGCTGTTGTTCAACTTTCCTGGGTAAATCAGGCTGACGAAGAAGTAGAAAATTCTTGTCTCTGGCTTCAAAAAACGAACATTATCGCTTTTCATGTAATAATATTGCTTTATTCATTAAACGACCCATTGCTCTGTAGCAATATAAAATATGATAGCTTTGCATTAAATATACAGGGTGGGGCAATAGTACGTCCGTTTCGAATAACTTGGTGTGCATGATTGGTAACAATTTGAAATTTTGGGAATGTGTTATGCTGCCAAATGAGTATCTTTTAAAAATATTTTCAAGTATACAGGGTGTTTCCAAAAAGTGTTCCATGAAAAAGTTTCCTTTTTTTAAATGGAATACGCTATACATTTAAATTTTATTTAAAACTCTTGGCCATCCTCTAACATTTGTAGAAGTATCAAAGAAATCTGCTCAGGGTTCTCAAGTTACAATTGTTTTTGTCAAAAAATTCATATTGAAAATTAAAACGTCGCTGTCACCAAACGGTTCGAGATATAGAAATAAAATTTGTTATGCCGATTGGTTAAGGTCAGAAATTTCATAAGTTTTCCTGCACCTTGTTTTTATTATCACATATACAGGATGGTCAGTATAAAAGTATCAACTTTACCGACTTTGAAGTGATTTTTCTCCATTTTCTTAAATGGTCCACCCTGTATATTTTTACAGCAGGTGCTGTAGAATTAATTTTTTGTCGATCAATATGTAATGTCCCTATACCTATCTTTAGCGGTTTTTACAATAGACATAAAAATTTAAAATTGCATAGTATTTACTGCTATTTTTGTTTAAAAATAAAATTACCAATTTTTTTAAATAAATTAAGGGTGATTTAAAGTTCCTTTATACAAAAACATTATAAAACAAAAACAAAATAAAGAAATTTAATGAGAAAACAAGTAGCTAAGTCAATTGTGATAAACATTTTGCAGAAGTAATGAAACAAACAAAACCTAAGGTAATAAATGCTCAAAATGTCTCCCCCCCCCCCTTGCTGCAAACAAAGATTTATTTTGTTTAAAAACTCCATTTGCACTCAACAATTAGTTGAGATGTTATGATTCTAAAAGCGTTAATAATCCTCTGCTTCATGTTTTCTGCTGTTGCATTTACCATTTCTTTTACATATCCCCATAAGTAGAAATCAGGATGTGTAATATCGGGTAACCTAGCCGGCTATTTTACAGTACCACTTGTTCCCAGCCATCTCTCGGGATACGTATTATTAAGGTAATCTCGTACAACAATAGAATTATGCAGTGGTGCGCCATCATGCTGCACTCACATGTTTTCTCGAATTTCAGGATGAACATTTGCCAATAATTGAGGTAATTCATTTTGTAAGAAACTTAAGTGTACTAGCCCAGTTAGATGATCTGGAAAATTCTAGAATTCTCAACTGCATAATAATGAAAATTATGTTTGTTTACGGAGCCATTCTTGTGAAAAGTTGCCTCATCAGAAAATAATACATAAAGAAAGATGGGTTTTCTTCTAACTTTTGACTGGTCCAGTTACAAAATACAACACGTCTGTCAAAATCCTCTTCTGTAAGCTCTTGATGTAACTGAATATGGTAAGGGTGTAATCGTTTTTTTTTATTCGTTGAACCGATCTTTTATTTACACCGGTATTTTCATTGATTTTTCTTCGACTTACATTTGGCTTTTCTGTAATTTAAAATAGAATGCTTATCCTTCATTTGTTGTCCTTTTAGGTCTCTTGGTTTTAGTGTAACATATAATTCCACTCGAATACTCTCTTTTCCGGATGTCTCCTTTCCAGATATTTTTTCCTATAAACTCTACTCGCCAAAAATGGCTTCCTTTCGGATGCACCCAATATGAAAATCATATCTACTAATTCAGTTTTTGAATAATTCATTTTTTATGCACAACAAACAATCTTAATACCTGAAAATATTTTTAAAAGATGCTTATTTGGCAGCATAATACATCCTCAAAATTTCAGATTGTTACCAATCATGCACACCAAGTTATTGGAAACGGACATACTATTACCCCATCCTGTATATAGCTTTCATTTTTTCTAATTTTTTTCATTGAATTCTGGATTTGCAGGAAAAAATTAATTAATTTAAGCCTTTCATTTTTTGATAAGTATATAAGTTTTTCACATTCGCAGTTAAGAATATATGGAGTCTAAAAAAAGAGTCTAAATTCTGTATTATAAATTACATAAAGTATTTTAATTTTTATTTCCAGTCACATTAATTTAAAAAGAGAGAGAAAAGAAGTCTTAATTTAAAATTACACGAGAATAAGTTGTTTTCCTTAATTCATTAATTGACATCGTCGCATCGTTGCCAACGAATTTTCAAAGATTAATTTATTTTGAAAAGTTTTGCAGCATTTGAAAGAGTGAAACGGAGAAAAAATATATAATAATAGAACAGCGTGTTACGTCATTTGCTTCAAAAGTGTTTCAAACTAATCAACAGACTAATAATGAGGAACTAAATTAAAAGAACAAAAAAAAAGACGAAAAATTACACGCTACTCGGTACAACGGGATGATGTATACGAAAAGGTGTGTACGAAGACCTGTTCTTTTTGGTTGTTGCAAATTTGTTATGCACACATAAGCATATTATTTTTGTATAAACATTTTTTAAATTACTTCGACCACGAATTTATTTTAGACCCAATAGAGAGTATGCATAAACCTTCCTGAGACAGAATACATTTAATTTTTTAATACATACAATGTTTTGTAGTACATACAAGACACGAGCTCCCTAACTATTGAAGAACTAGATAAACTTATGTAACAAGTAATTGTAAGTATTCTCCTGGAGATAAGTAACAAAACCTCAATGGATTGTAGTACTAAATTAAAGGTTGCAACCTGCAATGTAAATGCCTTAAAAAATAGGCTACTGGAGTTAAAAACATTTTTGAACGAAGAAGAAATATCTGCCATGTTTCTATGCGAAACAAGTTTCAATAATGGTGACCCGATATCAATTCCAGGATTTAATGTGTTCAAAAAAGACAGACCTTTAAGCTGCGGGGCGGAAGAAATAGTGCTGTGAAAAACTTGAAATGGATCCACCAGTAAAAGTAAAGCTTTTTAGAAACAACTGCTGGGGCGGGAGTGTTGTACAAAATATCAAGAACCCATATTCGGCCAGTAGGATCCGTAATCCACCTGGAAAGATTGTATCTGATATTTATCAAAAACAAAGATGGTTTATGAGTAGTTAGTCCAAATAAGCCAATATCACTTCCGCTCAGAATTGATCGTAGAGGAGACGTGATACACATTTTCATCATAAATAAGTAAATAAAGAAAAGACAAAAAGTGAAATATGTACTCTCATCCTCGTCGGACCACCTCCCGGTAATTACAGAACTGAAGAACTATAACATCCAAACAAAATGCAAGGTAATCAAAAGCAATTGGCCCAATTATGAGTATGAAATAGAAAAATTCGCACCTCAATTAGAAAAAAAATTAAATACAGCACCGCCACAGTTTATTTTGAAACAGATGGATATTTGGTGAACTGATTGGTGTTAAACAAGAAGGCAAAGGAAATGATGGCGCGCAAAAATAATCGCATGGCACAATTTGCAATTTCGTGTTAGGAAAAATTTGAAAAAGCAAAACAAGTGAAAAATATGCTACATAAAAAGGTGGAACAAATCAAAACAGGAAACTTGTGAATAAGTTGTGAACGAATGCTTATTGCGCTTCCTAAAGAGATTCAAAAAGTATCCAGAAGATAACATCTCAATGAAGGACAAACAGGGTCACTTGGTGTATGGGGACAAAGAAAAATTGAAGATATTCGCGGGCCATTTCGAATAACAATTTTCCAGCGACTATGCACTTCCAACCATAGAAAAGACGGTTGAGCAATCAATACAGAAATTAGGGAGAACGTTATTTCTGGTATAGAAGGAAATAAAATAACAGATATAGTTAAACAACTCAGGAAAAACACCTGCCGATCAAGCAGGATCAAAGAATTTACAGAAACTATTGTTTATCAGGTGAGATCCAAACGTTTCACTGCATTTGCGGCCTTCCTCGATGTGGAAAAGGCTTACGATTGCGTATGGCGGAAGTATTAATATATAAAATATGAGTACTGAAACTATCTGTGGAATTAGTTAAAATGTCGAAAGTCTTCTTGGAAAACAGAACATTCTAAATAAAATAGGAAAACACAATCTACAAAAAGGCCAACACGAGAAGGGCTTCCTATCTCCAGTGCTTTACAACATTTTTATAAGCAATATGCTGAAACTAGTTTATCTGTAGCAAACCGAACTGCTGCAATTCGCTGATGATATGGCTATTGTCTCGCATGGTCCTAATTCAGAATTGACCAAAACACGATTCGTGCGGACGCTAAAGGTGATCTCAAAGTTCTGTGGAATATGGAAGGAAGATCAAAATTCATGCGGAAAAGATGGAAATTATTAGGTTTCGTTCAATTAAAATTAATGGATATCCAATCAAATTCAGACGCCAACAAATTGTATATTTTGTTAGATTTTGAATTGTATATTTCGTCCATAGATGAGATGTGGATTCAAGATGTGGGCGCGAGGATCGGAGAAAGCGAAACAAAGGAAACAAAGGGCCCATAACAAATTACACAGAAGAAATCTAGACTCCCCATGGAATATGAGAAACAGGGAGCTAATTGTGGTATTAAAAGCGTCCGATATAACAGTTTTGGATGAAGAAAGCGTTCAGAGGATCATCCAATGAAAAAATCCTAAAGTTGGCGAGTGTGGCACAAGGAGCCATGGAAAGGGCAATGCTAGGAATCTCACTCCGAGGCAAAATGACCAATGAGTGGATCCGACAGCAAACGAAAGTCACTGATGTCATGAAACGAATAGCGTCGCTAAAACGGAATTGAGCAGGTCATATTTCCAGAATGACCGACGATCGATGGACCAAAACCATTATGCAATGGCGACCGCCAAAGAAACGACCAATGGGACGTCCATTGAAAAGATGGATCAACGGCAGGCACAACCTGGCAGCAAGAGGCAAAGGACCGGGAGAAATGGCGATCAATGGGGGAGGCCTAAATCCAGCAGTGGAAAGCATAAAGGATAAAGAAGAAAAAGACATAAGAATACACATTCTAATTTCTAATTCTTGGGCGACTTCAGTTACATGATTAAAACAATCGCTCTCGACAGCCACTTTCATGGAATATAATTTTTTTTCGAGAGGTGTTCTTGTCAGATCCACGCACAGTTTTAATATAAAACAAATTTAATTCAATGTAAAATACGTATAATTAAAGAAATTCATACTAATATCAGATAAAATGAAATTCCTAGACTTCTATGATCTAAAAATTGCTGTAGGATTGACTAGTGAAGAGTTTTGACACTGAACGTTAACTAAATATACAACTGAATATACAATGTTTGCCCTGGAAATTACTAATAGAGAATGACAAAGATTTCGATCTTCTATGTTTAAAGTGGTGTTAAAGAAAAGCTTTATTGTAATTGACTTTTTACGGAGAAAAAGTTTCCTGAATCGCTTAATAAGTGTATGACAACAATCAATGAATGTACACAACTCTTTTATAAGTAGCATTAATATAGACGCGCTGCGGCCCTGTAGCCTTAACGTAATTTCAAAAACATTTTCCAAAATAATCTTCTTCCAAGTTAACCTGAAAAGACTGATTTACAAAATTATTCAGAAATAATAAATAAACCTTATAGACGTTTTACTCATAAGTCTGTCATATCTAATAAAATGAATTTCATGTAAATTCGTAATGACTATGTAATTCGTAATTCCGATAGTAGTCATAAATTTACAAACTAGAGAAATTCTGTTACATTGTGTCGAAAGTGCTAATAAACTTAATGTCCTTTCATTAGAAACATTTCTCGCAATGAAAATGAAACATAATTGCTTGCTACAAACTGATTCCGAATGTATATAAATTAAGTTCCTTTAAATAATCACAAATAATTATATAAATAAACCTTTATTTGGCATAATCAACATATACAGTGTAATTCAAAATACATAATAATACAAAATGACACATATTCGAAATCTATAATTAAATTAACTTAATTTCTCCAGGTAGAAGGGATGACATCTTACTCTATAGCGCCCAAACGTCCCATCCCATTTATCTTCAATCTCCATCTCCTACTTCCCCATTCCTCTTTACCTTCTTTTACTTATTTCGTCCTTAATTGTTTTTATAATTGTCAATTCCCTGCCTTCCTTTCTCAAGCTTACTCCCCAGTTTTCCTTTCCCTTTTCACTCCCTTCACACTCATTTATCTAATCATTCCATTTTTTCTCCTTTTTTCCACATATCCTACACACTCTTTCCTGTTCTTTCATCCAATATCTATTCGCTCTCTCCTACATTCCCACATCTGGACTTTGCAATCATTCTTTCATCACCGATGCTTAATACTGAAGGTAAATACCTGGGACCATGCCCTTCTCATCTCCAATGCACTTATACCTGCTATCATACCTGCCATTATTTATTCTTTCATATCTCTCTTGCTTTGCCACATCCCTCATCCTTTCCACGATCCCATTCATTATATCACAATTTCCAGTCATCTTGTCAAAGTATATATTACTCGACCATCCAATCCTCCAATGTATGTTTTTCATAATGTGAACTTGAAACTTAGTTAAATTTTGACAAAGATTAATTTGCATTATTTTAGCATTCTTACTTAAATCAAAGTCATGATTAAAAAATAATTCATGTTCTGAAAAACTTGACTTCTCAGGGTGATTCAGTTTTACGGCATTCAGATGTTCTTTACATCTTGTGTGGAACCTTCTATTTGTCAAACTTATATCAAATTTATGACAGGTTTCACATTGCCACAGTGCTCTATTGTCCCGTTGTAAAGAATAAATACCTGCTTGAAACTTTAAAGTATTTTATCTTTGTTGTTCTTAATGCAATTTAAAATATTTTTGTTATTGAAATAATATTTATACAGAATTTTTTAAATAAATAATGTTGATTGCTAAAACTATTCAAATAAGTAAGAGAATAAAATTTAGAAATTTGTCTTGATTCAGATTTTGTTAAGTTTATAGATTTCTTTCTCTGTTTATCTAAAAGATTTTTTAAAATTTATTTTCTTTATCATCATGTAACATTGCCAAACCTCTAATTATGTTAACTTCTTCAATCAAATCACTTCGTTGGAATATTAGTGATCTATGAATAAGAGAGTCTAATTTGTTTTTCCTGTGGATAGTGTTGCCAGTAAAATTGGTTTTCTATAAATTTTGAATCTAATTTTATCCAGATCATGATGTAATTCAATATTGTTACGTTGATTTTAGCGCATTCAACATGCGAATTGGAGTAGTTCCTACAAAACTCTGATAATTACAAAATCCCCCAACCCTTAACGGCATCAAAAGATAAAAAACAATTTACTTTACATTGTAGGGCGGGAGGTATTTTTATTGTACAAGGTTTGAATATGGGAGTAGTAAATAAAGTTACAGCGCTTTTGAAGAATCACTGCACTCAGGGTCTGTTAAATATGAAATCTCTTGTATGTTTGAAACTGTGGGACAGCTTCGAAGAAACATGTTTTATTCCACGTACAAATAAATACCTATATGTACCAATAACAAAAGAATAAAACAATCGATTAGTTTTAACATTCTATTACAATAAAGTAATTATTTCTTTAGCCATGATTAATCAACAAACGTATAATTTGAATAGAAGTAATAATGATTTACACCGATTTGATTACAGTAAATATTTATCCTAATACAATATAGTTTTGCAAAGTGGTGCAACGAATATTATTCGGTAAGAACACAAACTAGTTTACCAATGCTAACACAAACACAGATATATTTTTATTCAGTTTAGTGAGTTAACACATCGATAAAAAATGAAATATTATTCAATTTAAGAAACGAAAATATTCAGTACCCCTAGTCTAGATAAAATATAATAATAATATTTAGTGAAGAATGTAAGTAGTATTTACCTTTACGCGGTACGACGAATTTTAAGCAAGTAGGTGTTAATTTCGAAATGAACATCTACTTGCTTAATATTTAGGACTCACATTAAAGCAGGGTTCTCCATAATCCACACTTAAAATATGGTCTATTAGTTATACTATTTTTAAACACAAAGAATTAATTATTTTGACTAGAAACTTTTATAAGTACACTGAGAGCTAAATCGATATCAAACAAGCAAAAACTAAAACTGCACTGACGTGGAGTAATTAAGATTTTTAAGACAAAACTAAAACACCAAATCCAGGAGTCCGTTAGGAACGACCACTGCAAAACCTAGGAGACGCTGCAAAGACACTTGCAGCCAGCTCGAAAAGGGAAACGAAAGTGGTTATCCCTCTGGCTTGTTAATTGCCTATTTCCCTCTCACTTAAAGTCTCGAATCCCGTGAAAGTTTTTAAGACCGAAGACTAGCAACCAGACGGTTTCATCGAAGTTAGACTGAATGACATCGAATGATTACGAAGACAAACGACGGTGCGGTTTTTTGCTCACATCTGGCGATAATTCAGTGTTTTATCTAAAGAATACATTTTATATAATAAAACTAACTTGAACTTAGTTTGATATATAGGTTCGAAGCACTTGTAACTCTCCCATAAGATGTATTTGAACTAAGCTCATAATGGGCATTTCACCGTCTTTATTTGTAGTATAACTGTATGCAAAAGATTTCTATTAATTCGAATGCGCTGTTTATTCTCGCATCGCTTGCTTTATCTATTGAAGTAGAGTTATGCCTGAAATAATTAATGAAGTAGCACTTTGACTTCTAAGTCCTGATTGTTTTAATGGCATAGTCATTTCTATCGTTACATATGCCCCCTTCCCCCTCCTGACCAATTATGGTCCCTCAGAATTCACAAAATTGAAGTGGCATAACGAGAGAAATGTATTCCAATAAAACAAATTGTATAGAATAAAGTATTTTCTCATTATAACATTCAAAGGTCAGGCCTTACAACTTGTCTGTAGTTTTACATTATGATTTGTTTGATACATATTAATGATTTTTGACAAGTTAATACACATTGTATACAGATATATACATAACTTATCTTCTAAAATTATTTTAGATAAGTTTTCAAAATATCCCTATGCATATAAATATGATCGTTTGATTTTGTAACATATTTGGTAAAGATATGGTTCATGTGTAAATTGTATTTTCTGATTAAAAGAATTAAAACAATCTGTAATTAACAAAGCACCTGTCTCATTACATTCAATAATATACAGTATGCCATCGACGTATCTTTTATAAAAACAAATTTTTGAAAAAAGTGAAAGGCAAGAACCCATGGCTAAACCCTCAATCTGTTTATATAAAGTACTATTTAAAGAAAAGATATTTTGATTCAAACAAATTTTAATTATATTGAAAATAAATTCTGATTCTTTATCAGACGCATCTGAAGAAACCAGAAGTTGATTACTCATGGGTAAAACTTCTTCATTCGGAACCGATGGAAAAAGATTCTTAACATTAAGAGAGAAAATAAAATGGTTATAAGTTATATTGAATGCCTCAAGTTCAGTAGTTAACTCTAAAGAGTTTTTAGTAGATCTATGGTTATAATACTTTAAAATATCTCGGAGATTATTATTCAACCATTTGGAAATATCATATGTTAGAAAGTTGACATAACTTGCAATGGATCTTCTAGGGATATGAAGATTATAAATATGTCTAGGGTCTCTGTAGAAATTAGTTTGTGCAACTTAGATGAACAATATAATAAAAGAGTTCAATCATTGTTATTGATTTTAAATTTAATATTTTTAAATTTTTCTGGTATATTCTTAAATAAAGTTTTTATTTCTACTTCCAAATTTTTACTGGGATCTACATCCTGATCACCTTTAAGTCATGTTCAATCATAAAGTCTACAACTGTCTTTTATCTCCAAATGTTTCGAACTTTTATCTCCAAATGTTTTGATATTGTTTCGAACGTTGTAGGATATGATTTTCTTACCTGACTTTAAAATGTTACTTTAAAATGTAATAAAACCGGTATTATGAGTGAAAGCTGGATTTTTACGTAAAGTCGAAATAAACTCTACCATGTTTATATATTCTAGGGCACTAACTTTATGGCGAGGGACAAATTTCATACAAGTCTTAAAATAATATAGTTGTGAATGAATAAAATTAATGTCAGTTAAATTAATAAATCTTTTGTGATTATTAATAATCTTAGGCTTAGTATTCATAAAGAAAAATATAAAGAAAATAAAGCTAAAAAATATTTTTAGATATACAGAGAAAGAAATACACTTAACAAAATCTGAATCGAGACAAGTTTCTAAATATTATTCTCTTACTTATTTGAATAATTTTAACAATACCTTATTTATTTTAGAAATTTAATATAAATATTAGTTTCAATAACAAAAATATTTTTAATTCCATTATGAACAACAAAGATAAAATAGTTTTAAATATTTTAAAACAGGTATTTATTTTTTGGAGTGTGATACCAGTGATAAAATTTACATGACGTATAGAATGTTCCACACACGATTCAAAGAATATTTGAGTGCCATAAGACCGAATCACCCTGAGAAATACCTGAGTTTTATTTTTTAATCATGATTTTGATTTAAGTAAGAATGCTAAAATAATATAAATTAGTCTGAATGAAAATTTAGCGCAGTTTCTTGAGCAGGTTCACATTATTGAAAACATAGATTCTAATAAACTTTTAAATAAACAAATAGATTTTAGCAATGTAGATTTGATTACTTTCTATCCTTCGAGTACTGCTGTACTTTTTTGTTTTGATTGAAGCTTTATTTTATAACTTTTTTTTAATTTTCATTTCTAGAGGTACATATATAACTTTTTTATTATCTATAAAACTTGAGTTACTTTTGATTATCCCTTTTATATTTCAAGAAAGAAAGAAATTTTAAATATGTAAATTCATTGAACCTAACGATTATTTTTTCACACGTATCATATTCAACTTACTTTAAAAGTAAAGCTGTACGACATAGTAGTGTAATTGAACAAGCCATACATATAGTAAATACTTACTCAAGGGGATTTCGAGCAACAATATAGTTACAGTTAAAACCTATAGCTTTTAATTTGTTTACTAAAATACTGCGTTACTACGAGGGTGGCTTGACGGAAATCTAGTCGAAATCTAGAAATCAAGCAACAATTACAACATTTTTACTTGGATTGATGTTTTAGTGAGTTAATTTTTCCTATATTTAAACAGAGATAGGTATACCAAAGTATTGCCGATTGAATAAAATTCTTGGCCTCAAAACTATTTACTAGGCATCCATTCCAGTTACGTAGTATATTGTGCAATGGCGTTCTTTGTCACGTAACGCCATCTATCGAAGGCTAGATTGATGTTAAACCACCCTATTTATGTGTTATAGTAGTTAATAAATCTTACTGAAATTTCTACCATTTGCTCGCAGTAACTATTTACATATGCATTTCTTTTCACTTACTATAAAATATATACAAAACTCAGCAATAAATGTGTACACACCATTCGACAACATGCTACTAAGGAACAAAATTATTTTCCATCATATCACGTAACTTGATTATTTTTAAGTTTGTTTGGACCAAACTTACTTGTACTAATTTAAAAAGCCATTAAACAAACTTCATAAGGATTATAATTAACTTTCATCAACTACATATAAGTATTTAAATGGATATTGTTCATTATTTTCTAATGATATTATAATCACGATATACTTTTGATATATATATATATATATATACAGATGTATATATATATATATATATGTATGTATATATTGTAACGTGGAGATTTGTCCACCTTTCTGATAAGTTTCAAATTAGAAAGATTGAATATGCAATACTTATAAAAGATACAAGAAATTCAGGTCACACACAGTAAACATGTTATTAACAGTAAACATGTTTTATTCTAATGGAAAGTCCCACAAGTAGTAATTAACATTTAGAGAATCATTCAAACTTCTACTCATGATGTAAAATATAGCGTGAATACATATTAAAAACATCTTAATTAGTTCAAAATTACCGTATAGAAATAGATTATGTTCCGACGGCACTAGGTGTTTCTGAGGTGTTTAGCGTTCAAATTATCGGAATAAATGAATGTTTAGGAGATGTGGCTTAAAGAAAGTCAGGGGCGGTGTAATAACAATAAGCTAAGTGCGCTGTCAGCGTGAAAGTGACCAAATTAATTTAACTGGTAATTGATGGATAATAAATGAATGGCCTCTATGTGGGGTTTATTAGTATAGGTACCAGAAGCACATCTGATTTGATTGACCTTAATAACGATAAAAGGTAATTAACCTGACAGTAGTATAGACACTTAATTGGAATACATGAACTAAATGTACTTTACCAGAAGAGGGGATTAGCAAAGAATCTAGAATGTGTTAATTATCTACACATTAATCATGAGGAATAATATGCATATCGGTATGTGGAATAAAATAATATTAGATTAATAATTAAATAAAAATAAAGTCATGTCTAATTAAAGTGTATAATAAATTTATTAAGTATTTTATTATGCATTCGTCTATTGTAGCGCGGTACTTATCATTAACATGTTTGGGAATAATTCAGATAAATTATGTTGACTATAATTTTGATGAATAAAGTAAAGTCTCGTGTAATTAGTGACAAGTTTGTTAATCAAGGTAAAGCCAAAAGAAATACAACTAAATAATTAATATAATGGTGCGTTACTCTAAAATTATAAATAAATAGTTTGTGTACAGCGGCAAAATGTGTTGTAGCGCGTTCAACATTACCTAGTTCAACATTTCTTTGATGAAACAGATCAAATCCTAAAGTCACTTTTATTCAAGTGTTGATTTATTTTATTAATTGAAAAGCGTTGATTACTTTATTTTGCGTATGGGCATGAATGAGGTATCATCGGATTGCATGTCCGAACATTTTTAACGATCAGTACAATATAATTAAGTTTAATAACTGTTTCATTTGTGGTGCCTGATTTATTAAGGCTTATGTCTATCGTCAAGAATTGACGTTACCAGTAATTACTCAGCCACTAAAGTCACAATTAAATCCAAACGGCATGTCCAACTTTGCGATGGTCCGGCCTAGTGTTTATTCTAAATTAAGTGGGCGAACTTGGGGATTTAGATTAGATCTATCCGCATTAATTATTCAATTAATAACTTTTGCTAGAAGCAGCTAAACTAAAGTGATATTTCATCAAATAACAAAGAGTTCGGGTTCCTATAACTGTGAGTAGGGGATTGGTACGCTAACCCATATAAAAGTCCCCTCTCACCCGTGTCACGTCGGAGAAAACAACCCACCGCCATAAAATAATCGTGACAATATGCTAGGTACCGCAACAAGAAATCGTGT
>WYDF02313313.1:0-14840 GCA_009867245.2 Adranes taylori
GTCACACTCCTCTTTTCAAGCATCTCTATCACTACATTCTTCACCTCATCAACACTATCTATACCCTCCCATTTCACTTTCTCTAACTTTTCAATCAACTCCTTTCTTCTTCTTTCATTCCATACATAAGCTCCATCTTCATACATCCCCATTTCAATTGTCTCCCTATTTTCCAAGATCGAATTACCTATTTTCCATTCTGTCTCAATTGGGAAGTGGTCGGATTCTATTCTCTCACCAATTCTCATACATTCCAACATATCACACCCATTCTCGTATATTACTACATAATCTATAACTGAACCTCCCCCATCTCCCTTAAACTTAATTTCTCCTTCCCAATCCCCATCAGTACATCCATTCGCCACACACTACCCTTCTTCTTCCATCCTTTGAGAGAATTGGATGTTCGATTGTAAGATGGATAGGGATGATTATGCACGTAGATGAGGTGGTGAATGAAGTGGAAGGGAGGACGAATGATACGAAATTGCAAAACAGTTGGTAAATAATAGAAAAATGCTAGGTACAATAGTACATATAAAAATATCAGAAAGGTTACATGAGGGCGAAAGTGAGTATGGAGAGAAAAAGAATGATAGTGCGTTTCAGATGTGGCAGTAAAGAAAGGTGTAAAAATAGTGTTTGCTTAAGAGTGCGAAAGAATATGTAGGATTAGTGGACGCAATGAAGATTAGCACATAATATTATTCAAGACATGGGCCGGCTGAAAACTGATTTTCTTGTAATTAGAGAAAAGAGGTTGTCAAACTCAGGGCAATATTAGGTTGATCGTTACGCAGTGTTTTACTCGGGAGAGACCTCATCACAACACCTAAATCGTTAAAAATTTTCATGATGATCCAATTAGATAGAAAACAAACACCAGTTAACATCATCTAGGTATAAGCACACACAAGCGAAACATTGGAAGAAAGCAATGAGTCGTTTTACGCCAATGTTAAAGAAGAACTTAGAAGCTTCGGACATTACCGTAGTAATGGGAGAATTTAAAGTGGATTGCGGCCAAAGGGAGAATGTAGTGGGATGTTATGGTCTAGGCCAATCAAACGAACGTGGAAACAGATTAGTTCAACTCTGTCAGGAAGAAATCAAATTAGAACGAACACATTCTTCCAGTTACCAGCAAGACTTCTATACGCATGGTCCTCAAATGAGGATGAAACTGTGAGAAACCAGACGGATTATATATTGGTTAAGCAACGCTTCAGAAATTTCGTCAAAAGCGCTAAAACAAATCCAGGTGCAGATTTTTACTCTGACCACAATCTGCTTCTAGTAAAACTGAAAAAATGCGTTGAAAAGATGAATTTTGCGTGAATTGCTTGTCAAAAGCTGAAAGACCTATTCACGACAGGTGCAATAAAACAGAAGACTGCACGACATTCCCGTGGTAGAAAATACCGAAAATATTGATTCGAGTTGGAACAGCTTCAAGGAGGTCATAAACGCGATTAGCAGAGACAAGTTAACCAGCGAAGGCAGAAGGAACAGGCAAACATGGATGAAATTTTACAGTTGTTGGACTTACGGTGGAAATAAAATACTAGGATATTCCTAGGTACTATGAGGTACACAGGGAAATCCGTAACCGTGCAAAACAAGAAAGGCTAAGAGCAAAGGGCATAGAATTCGAGAACTTAAGTGCAAAATACGACTTATTCAACACGCATATGAAGGAGAAAGAAGCGGCTGGAGATGTACAAAACTAGTGGTAAAAGCATCCTTATGGAGGCCAGAATATTCCGGAAGTGTGAAGTGAACATCAGTAATAGTAATACACAGTCTGGATTCAGAAATTGCTTAGGTACGAACTGGCCTAGATTATTTGGTATACGTGTACTTCCACAAAGATGCCGCGACATGAATGTACACGTATACATGTGCTTTATCGATTATGACAATCCTTTGATATGGTAAAGCACGAAATTAATCCACAGAATAAACTAATCCATATTTCAAACTAAACTAATCTAAACCAATCCAAACAAAACAGGGGATCATTGGAATTTATACTGGAGCCAGAAGACACAAATTCAAATTGACAACAAAATGCCGGAAGAAGTCAAGATATTGTAAGTAGTGATGCAAGTAGTGAGGCTCTCTCCACATTTATTCAACATATATTCTGAAAATATAATAACAAATCGAGCACTGAGCGAGAAAATGCAAGGAGTCGTTATAAACGGTACGGCCATCAACAATCTTAGTTCAATGGTAGATACTTTTGTACGCTTGATTGTACGCGTAAGTCATTTAAATAGTTCGAGGTGGCTAGCTTTTGTGAAATTCTATTATCACATAAGAAGGTTGTTTGCTAGACGAACTAGTTGGTAAAAAACGAAGTCTTCTACGGGCAGTTTTACCATAAATAAGATTTACATTTAAAATGTAGATCAAATCATTTATCATTGCCGAGACGAGTTAGTTGTGGGGACTAAGAAACTAATACAAGACACACATCTCTCACGGGAAAAAACAGTAGCTAATAAAATATTTTATGTTGTAGGGTGAATTCTTGTCAGTCAGCGTTTTTAAGATAAATTAAATTATTTCCAAATAAAAGCTTAATTAATTAACTGATAAAATAATCTTCAGCAATTTGGTATCGAAAATAGTAGTGCCCAGAATTTATTAACAAATAATTGATTATTTCGTGCTTAATTCTTCACATCAAAGAAATAAAATTAAATTACACTACAAGTCTATTTATAGAAATAAATTGAAATGGAGTAATAAGGTACCGGTGTGCGATTCTAAAATAAATTTGTGATGGTAGGAACGACGAAACCCGTAAGTAAAATCATTTTATAAATAATTACGGAATTTATTTGACGAAACTTAAATTTTTGCACGTAATACTTATTATTTTATTACAAATATAATTTTATTTTAGTATTTTACTTGAGGCGTTATTTATTTTGAATGTACGAATAATTATTATTTGTTATTTGCATGTAGCATTACCCAAAATATTATTATTAGAGTATTTAAGTTTACGCATCTCTTTAATTTAATCAGCCTTGCTTTATGACCGACTAGTTGTTGTTGGTAGGGTTGTGCAAGTGCCTATATCAGTTAAGTTGTTTAAAATCAGCAGTGTGACCTGCCCAATAGCAAAGTCTTGATTCTTTATTTTGTACAGCGTAGGGAATCTGGCGATTATAACGTCATTTTGTAGTGACTAGTGACTAGAATTTTTTAGTTATTGTACTAGAAGATTTGGTAGTATAACAGAGGATTGCTGTGTACTCCATTAAAAGATTATCCCTTGCCAGTCATGTTGGAAGTAAAACCATTTTCCCAAATATAATCATTAGTATATTAATAAAAATGTATGAAAAAAATAGAAGATAGCGCTATATGTGCAGTTTGTGAATATAAAATTTAAGTCAAATTAAATTAATTTTCTCGTTTGGGTCAGAAAGTTGATTAGTTGAATATTAATTTTTGTGTTATTCTCGGGTCATAATGTAAGTTTTAGATATGGTTATAAAGTTACTGTGAATTCTTGCGTAATTATTATGCTCAATCACACCATTATACAAAAGATTACAATTTTACCTGCTTCAACCTTCACTGAGAAAAGGTATAATATTAAAACCGAGGAAATAATAAGTTTCATTTTGATTTCTTCTTAAAACTCAGCCATTCTACTGTTTTATTTTAGTTCAGTAAAACAATTTATAGATTCAGCAGACATTAAATATACACATAAAAATATTTTTTGCTAATATAAAATTTTATTTCTAACCTTCAACACCACAATTTAGTACTCGTTAAGTAATTTACTTAATACAAACGCTATACGGAATATTAGATATTTATAACAAAATTTAGTTTTTTATGTTTTTGTTTTTGAACAATAGATAATAAACTTATCGTCAAATCTGCTAACGTCGTAAGGTACAACGTTTTATTGAAAAACAACTTCAAAATTTTTTTTAATTTATCATGCTTTTTTAAATAAAGTAACAATTTTAAATAAAGTAACAAATTTAAAAAAAAATAAAAACCCTTGAATGCCAAAGAGTACAGAAGTGTCTTGCCGCTATTGCGATGTGGTTCACGTAAAATACACAAACGATCTGAAAAATATGTCCTTATAATAAAATATATAACAAAAAATATCACTAAACTTAACAATAAACCCAGTACACCAGATCTGGCACCACCATTTCAGAACATTACATTCAAAAATTCAAATACACTGGTCACACAGGATCATATAGATAAGATTCACCAGCGAAGCCAAAGAAATCGATAAACGATAGATTTCACTAAACAGTTCACTAAATAGATCAAACAGTTTATTGACAGTCAACATTTATAAAAAGTTTACAAACATGCATTGCAAAATGAAAGAGAAGAACCTCGCAATCACTGGCATTTGCACATACATAGCTGAATAAAATTGAATTTTTTAATGAGTTTTACGACTGTCGCCCGTATATTTTGCAACTGACAAGATAATAGAGGCCATTGGTACCTGACTATATCATTTTGAATAAATTTTTGGTAAGACCAACGATGTTTAGCTTTATATTTCGTAATGTATTTCACCGATAGCTCCCATTCCCGCATAAATTTGTAGCTTTGTAGAATTTCAGCAAACAGCCGTTGCTATTCTCGTCTTTAAAATTTCCAAGGGTTAAAAGAGATTTTCTATTGGTCGTAGTTCTATAAGTTTCAACAACAGTTTCAACAGAATGCGGTGCCAATTCAACGCCTCCCGAGCCTTTGGGCATATAGAGCTGCTACCAGCATTCACGCTATCCAAAATGTGTGCGACCGTTGAGATCCACGTATAACAGACCCACTCAATCTAACATCAAGGAGACCCAGTTTGGGAATTATGCTCTTTGGATGTTATCTCTCTAACTGGAGTCATTATTATTAATAAAAAGACCTTATCTACTCTGCAGTAAACGAGATTATCGCAGCCGCGAACACGAGGAGTTCAAAGTAGCGTTATAGGAAAATTCTATATTAAATAAATATCATCAAAGTAAATTCTACATTCAACTTGTACCTAAACAGGTATAAAAACATTTCCAAAGAAATCTACGATCATCTCTACAACTAAAAAGAACCAGAATCTAAATAACGTCAGCATATTCTTTTGATTTGCAGGCGACCATTTCCTAATCTTTTTCGCGTATTGACATTCACAATCCTTCCCAATAACCGTGTCTTCCAAGTATTTTACATCTCCATATTCCTCATTATCTTGGATGGATGGTCAATACCTCATAATCTTCTTACAAATGACCATTGATCACTTTAATCCGACTAGCATCAGCATCCGTATGTCAGAATATCGACGTGACATATGAGAGTTTTTGCTCAGAATCATCATCAGGACCGAAGAACAAATAATATCAAAAATTATATTATATCGAATTCGTTACATTTTATCGTTACTATTTCTAATGGAGTGTGGAATGGAATCATCCGAACAACTTTTCGTTAATAATTAACTTCAAGCAACATTATTGGACTATTAAATTTATAATTATATATCTTATATGAGTATATGAGGCGCTGAGTTCCAAAACTTGCTACTTGCATCTAAAAAAAAATCAGATGGAAATGACACTTAACAAATATCACCACTCTGATTTAGTATCTTGGAGCGAGTTCCATAGAAGTGAGTTCCACAACTCTTTCCTTGCATTAACTAGTGAGAAACAAAACAGCTTCCTTGCATGGAACAGAACAAAACTCGTCTTAGAACCATAACCTGCTTATATGGTACCTCTTATTCGATTGTTTTGAATAGTTGTATTTTCTAGTGCAAATAATTTTTAAATTGTTAAAAAATAATAAATTGTTAAAAAATAAACTATTATATTATATTTTGTTAGTTTTCGTAATGGAAGACGTGAATGGTACAAGGAAAAGAAAGCGCCAGTCTGAAAAGTGGAAGAAAAACATCTCCAAATCTGAAAGGTAAGAATGAGCATAGAAAGATTACTTTAATCAGTAATCTAATTTTGAAATTTGATTTCTATCATTAATTTGGTATTTAATAATATTATTATAAGTACTATTTTCATACATTTCTAAAAATATGTGTATGTTACAGGTACAAGGCTAAAAATCTTCTAGAAATGCCAAACTGCATTCATGGAAAAAAGAAAATCTTTGTTTGTGAGCAACTGTAATGCAAGTCATACGTAGATTCCATCAATGATTTTATTCGAACGTCTCCAAAACGTCTCAAGACTCTTTCATCCTCAAGAATACTCAGAAAACATTCCCAAGAAGGTGTCAAATTGGCAGATGACCAACATAAGTTGTTATCAAATACTTCGTGAGCATCAGAAACAAAGGAAATATTCAGGTAAGTAACCTAGAGGTATTTTTAATATTTTCACGTACTCGTATTTCGCACCTACTATACGAAAGCAATAAATTAAATCAGAGACTGTGGGAAATTTTCCGAACAGGCATTTATATGCCATTTTTCGGTTTCAGGTTTGTCGAAAGGCGTGTTTGAAGATTTTGGATATTTCCAAGTTTAGGGTGTAAAACATCAGCAAGCAATTTATAAAAGATGGGAAATCTCCAGAAGAAAAACGAGATGGTGATCATCGCTCTGGTAAATTCACAGAAATACGAGAGAGTCTTATATAAATCTACACACAGCTGCAATTTGTTGAATCACACTAGACAAGGGAAAAAAGTTTGAGATTTTACCTACCGAGTGACTGCAGTGTAAAGAAATTATGGAAGCTGTATAATCAAGGGGTAGATCATGAGAAAAAAGTTAAGTAATCTTTCTTTTCAAACTTCATCAGTTATAACTGCAACATCAGTTTTAAGTCTCTAGCTACTGATGCTGTTCGACGTGTATTAGTCTCCGATCAAAGATTAAAATTATGCCACCAGGTACAGAAAAGGCAGAACTAATGGTACAGTTAATTATCAGTTAATTCATAAAATCAAAGTGCTTTTATGAAATGTTAAAAAAAGTAGAGGAACCAAAAGTCATGAAATTATCATTTGATTGTCAGAAAAACGTTTATCTTCCCAAGATATCTGACCAAGAATCGTACTACAGTAGACAACTGTATCTTTACAATTTCACCATATGTGTTGGTGACTCACGAAGCGCCCAAAATAAAGAATCTGTTTTTATGTACACATGGTGTGAGCATCAGCGTTTGAAAGGTTCTAATAAGATTGCCTCAATTCTCTTTCACCACCTCCAGGAAACTGACTTGACGAATGTTGTGAGGATAAATCTATTCTGCGACGTTTTTTCTGGACAGAATAAGAATTTCACTGTGGTTGGAATGTTGTGAAAGTGGTTATCAGATTCACAGTCTGGTGTGAAGAAGATAACAATGGTGTTTCTTATTGTCGGGCACTCCTTCCTACCGACAAATAGTGTTTTCGGTCGCAACGAAAAAAAAATAGAAAAATCGATACTGTGATTAATCCACAAGAATACCTAGACTTATTTTCAGAAATTGGAAAAGTCTCTAAAGTCACAAAAGAAGTTGCTGTAGGGGACTGGAAAACAGAGGGGTCTTCTGCGTTAAAAGCAACAGATGGACTGCATTTCAGGTTTGCCCCAAGCAAACGAATTGTTATAGAGAAAGAAAACAAAAGGTTAATTTTCCTACAAGGGAGGAGCACTATCGGTCCTCTGTATAGTTGTTCAGTCTCAAAGGCATTTAAAAAAAGGGAAAACACTACCAATGATTAAGCCACGCCGATTAGCTTATACTGTCAACACAAAACCTGAAAGTTGGTTGACGTGGACAAACTTCTTCAAAAGCATTTTGGGGTAGACTGGCGAGGAATAGAAAGTTTGAAATTTTACCGTAAAATTTTGGATAGCAGCGGTCATGCCCCGGAAGAAGAAAACGAGGACGATGAAGAAAATTACAATTTTGAAGAAAATTAAGATTTAAGAATTTGAAATTTTTTTTTATTTTAAGCTGAGTCCACGTTTAACTAAATATTAATTTTAAGTAGTATTACATAATATTCATGAAAATATTTTTTTTATTCAATGTTAATCAATTAACCTGTATTCCACCCTTAGACGCGGAAGTAGGGTCTGGCTGAAATAGTTTGCAAGAAACAAAACTTGTTACTTGCAGAAAAAGTTAACTCTTTTCTTGCAGTTCATAGTTCCAAAATTCGCTCCTTCTAACTTAGAATAAGTTGGTGCCGCTATATTTTTAAAGGAAAATAGTTTCCCTTTTGCAGAACTGGACTATATGCCACTCCAATAAAACAACAAAAAGGAATCGGCTGAAAGGCAGGATTTAGCTTATCAAATTTTTTTTGAGATTTCTGAAAAATGATTTCAGATGCAAGTAGCGAGTTTTTAAACTCAGCACCATATATATACAAATGAATGTTGGTATATTGGTAATTAATAGATTAATAGAGTTCGACACCGTGTGACCGATCATCATGAAATTTGGTACAATTAAGTATTTTTTCATGGAGAAGGTTTTTGTTTTATGCTATCCAGATTGTCGAAACTCATCACCATTACATGGCGCTGCAGTAAATCAACTTCTACACCGTTCAACCGCCATGACAATGTATATACATAGGTATTTCAGTACGAAAAATAATCTTTTGCAATTCACTCTGTTGTAACTCGCCACCAGATGGCACTGCAGTACATCAACTTCTACACCGAGCAACCGATCGCCATTAAAATTTATATACATAGGTATTTGAGTACGATGAATATTTTTATGATTTCCACTTCATTTTTTTATGAAATCGCTTCAGGAGACAACGAGACACGGCCGCAAGGCCACTGCAATTAGGCTATGCCGCTGGCCGCGGCAAAGCCGCAGCAATGCAGACAGCAGAGCTGTCCGCGCCGTAGGTAAATATGGTACCAGATGGGGCAAAACAACGTTTGCCCGGTCAGCTTAGCGGTATTGCGGTTATATAAAGACCACCATCTTTCATTGAGAGCAAATTCTGTAACAACGTAATAATTTGTACCAATTTTTGATGAAGTATCAAAAATGCCAGATGAATTACACAAATTTCTAAAATAGTGAGCCGACTTATAAAGTTAACATGTACCTCCACGGTGACTTATACTCTTAGTCTGTGTTCATTTTTTATTATTATTCTACTAGAGCAATGTAGTTATTACCAGGAAAATTCTCCTGGTAATTAGACAAAGAACCAGCTAACTAATGTAAAAGAAAAAATGTCAGCTAACTAATATATGAAAGTTTTTATATTTTGGTGATGCGTAAATTGTTCGGCTTGAACACGAATTCGAAGATGCCGACGTTGCGAGTTTGGGAAATGGACATTGAGGAGTGAAGCGAATAACGAATGGAGAAGATCTGAGAAAGAAGATGATCGAATGCTGGATGTGGAAGGTAAATTTGTTACCTGGCAGCGACGACCCCTAGTGACGGTGATGCTTTGATGAGGATGATTTGTTATCGAGTTAACTTTGGCGACTTTGTCTCCTTGGCGATGCTGATTCACTGGCGAGGTTGTGATTGTGAACTCCTCCATTACCTGCCTCGATGCTGGTCTTCCCTCGTTTTGATCGTAAACGTAGATACACGGAATGGTTATAAACTGTGGAGATGAGTAAGAGAACAGAATTTAAGATTTAGATGCTGAGAGATCGATAGATTCTGCTGAAACGTTCAAGAATGTAAGTTGTGTTTACCTGATGTTTTGCTATAAAATGGCTAACCTTTTTTTGCTAACCGAATGAGTTTAACTTTAGTTTTAAATTCGAAGCATAGATAGGTGATTTGCTGGTGGTGCTCACTTAGCGGACAAGCAGACTCAAAGTGCGAAATTTAACTCACCCTACATGAATAAGTTGGTAGTTTATTAGGGAGCTATTCCAGATAGAACTATGCGAAAATGCTCCCTCATCAACTTGCAGAGTAGAGCACATAATTCAACTCATTCCCGCTGGATTAGGGGATTTCTTTTGTATGGGAATTAGTGATTTTTTAGGTGGGACGGCATTTGTGTGAGGCCTAAAGGAAATGTCTGGTAAAACTGAGAAGTTTCTACCAATAAGAAGCGCTCTTTAATCCGTTACAAATCCTAGAGAACAATATTGATTTACAATCCCGCCTTGCCAAGAATCTGACACTCTATGATTCTATGATGTGTTGCTCTCCAATCATATTTAACGTCCAAATGTTCAACGACCGGTAACCCCTGATAATGCAGGCGCCAACTATTCAAGGGAAAAGCGGATGAAACTTTTATTTGGAAAGCATTCAAAATGTCGCAGGATCCTTTCAATTAATAGGAAAATCTGGTTCGATGAAGGTAACGCCATTTTGACATTAATGTATATTATCTTCAGCAAACACAGAAAAAATCAAAACCATTTTAGCATGTGAGTGTTGCGTGGCCTTCTGCAGTTGACTCTATCTCTCTCTCTTCCATCTTTCTCTTCCATTCCTTTATTTGCACAGGAGTGTGAACGTTGCGTGGGTCTTCTCGTTGTCTCCATCTGCCCCTTCTATTTCTCTATGTAGAGTTCACGATATCTTTTGATGTTATACGTCGTATAATTTTCCCTGATTTCAATTGGTATTTAATGATTGTCAATTCTAGTTTTAATGATTTCCTAATGTGTTAGTTAGCTAATGATTTTTTATATATTGTTTTATACCATTTATTAGCTCTGTTGGAGGCTATATAGAATTTGCCGATAACAATGTATAACAGGGAGATATGATTCATAGCTATGACTTGAGTATTTCTTCTTAATAAATGCATGCCTGAAATTTTACATTGTCATCCAATGGTTACAATATCCAATGAATATTTAAAAAATATTTGTTTAAAAAATATTCTTGATCATTATTTTCAGTTACTTTCACATGACCAAAAATAGGTCACTATGGCTATCTTTCGTTTGGTGTAAAAATTGGATGCGCAGATATTCAATGCATTGTAAGCACATTTGCAAAACGCACCTATATCCCGCAAGAAAAAGAAGAATATAAATTATTGATGTAAATGTTAGTATGGTAAAATATTATTAGGTTTCACTTATTAAATTATTACGACTTTTCGTACATCTCATTTCCCAATTTAAGCCCTTTTTGATTTTTATTCTTTATTAGAGGGACAATTTCTCCGTTTAAGGCATATTATCATCCCAATTCATAACTCAATATGAGTTTTCGCTCAAGTCTAAATTTTTGTGAAAATATATTTAATAAAATCTATCTTGCGCGCAATTGGGCGGTATGATTTGCTTTACCTTTACATATTTCTCACAATTGCGCCCAACTGACTCCCAAGTTTAAACTTGTAGTCTAAAATAAATATTATGGGTTAATTAATCAATCCCTAAACGCAATTATTATTAGACCAGATCCTTTATCTCACCATACCATCTCCATCACAAGGTTTCAATATGATTGTAGTTCTCTGGACTTATCGTCTCTTTCCTTGGCTCATATCTAAATCCCTCGCAAAATTAATGCTTCGCGAATGTGGCAGTTGAGCAATCACTTTCTAAGCAATTCCCGTGGTAGCAATCATTCAGATTTTGAAAGCTTGTTATTTCCATAATATGTATTTTGGAAGTAAAGAAGCAATTTGTTGCAAAGTAATGCATTTTTTTGTAACCAAAGCTAGTGTTTCTGTAGGTAATAATAAAACAAAACGAAAGCTATGAAGGCAATTCTTTATATGATAATAACTACATTTATTAAAAAAAATAGATATATAACATGCAATAGTTATCATATTTGTATACAAAAATAAATTTATGTGCCCATAAAATGTAGAGAAAATTTTTCCAACTGCTGTTGTTTCTACCTGCAAGTTAAAGTTTAAAATTAAACAAGAACCAAGTATTGATTTATACATAGTTATTATACTGAAATCCAAAATTATCCCCTATAAAGGAAGAATGATTATTAGGGTTGATCGTCGCAAAATAAATATATAGTTCTAGTATTTTACGTTAAATAATTCAATACCCAAGTATCAATACCTCAAGTTGATTAAATCTTCACTTGATTAGTATATTAGGTAGCTCCTAAATTACTACAGGAAAAAGTTGCAAGAGTTGTAATCGGTTAATTAATACAATATAAATTAATTTAATAAATCAATTTAATAATTTAATAATTATTAATTAACAAATAAGATCATATAAATAAATAGCCAAATAAATTGGATTCGCAGAAAAAATTTTAGTGCCAAAATTTATATCGTGCAAATGAAAAGCCATCAAATAGAAGAGAAAAAAAAAGAAACAAGAAACGCCCGTTTAAACAATAGATGTTTATTGAAAAAAAAACCATTAATGTCAAGAGTGCACGTTCTCTTCGAGAGAATTTATGAGTTTCGTACACATTTAGTTAGCTATGTGTTTCTTCTGCATAACATTTTCGTTTGCCATATTGAAGAGATGCGTTGTTTATTTGGTTTTACGACCGAGAATTAGAACAAAAAAAATTAAGGCTTCAACAGTTTTTCTAACCGCCATTTTTTATAAGTTTCAATTTCACAATTTCTATGAATTTTGCTAGCAACGCTTCTTGATGTTTTCGTTTCGGAGAATTTTCAATAAGCGTCTGTACAATTTTCGTCCTTATGACTTCTACGATGATAGCCGCCATCTCTTATTAATTTGTATTCTACGTTTCTGAGAATTTTAGTAGAAGGCTGCTTCGACTCACTGAGTCTCTAGCTTTTCGTAACGTAGAGCCACTACAACCAGATATTGTACACAAAGAGGATATCGACGCGATAATTCAAATATTAAAGGTCGACACATCGAAGAGATTGTGGTCTTCGTCAGTGCAGCGAGTATTATCGCGTATTTCGAAGCCAAAATTTGCAATTATAATTATCAGATCTATCTCTTTATCAACGAGTGATTATCGTAGTCTTGAGAATTGTATGTTTAAAGTAACGTCATACTCAATATTAAGTAATTCAATTAAATGTTTAAATCAAAATCTAAACATTTAATTATCAAGTATTACACAACGTACTCTTAACTACCGCAGACTTTTTCGATTTTCTTCAACTTCATTCTTCTTTCTCTTTCTCATATCTTCTTCATACCCTATTACCCATGTTGATGTCGGCCCACGTCGTTTTTACAGTTTTTTAATACAGTCAAGAGAAAGCCGCCGTCAGCTACCAAGTCAGAAAATTCGTCTCAACAAGCGGTTCGCCGATCTCTGTAATAGGTCCAGGAGACGCTTCGGTATCACCAACTCCGGGAAATGAATGGCTTTGTCCAGTGGCCCGTGAAAACCATCATCGCCGCATTTTCAGATGTTACTTATGCGACAGCGATTAAAGTTTCACATATTCACTTTGCTAACGCAACAACGTGTTTCACATCTACGAACTTGCTCAATAGCTGCACGATATCCTCAATATCTTCAACAATAAATCAACGTTTCGAGAATTTATCGTGCCCGACATCAACAGCCGTATATTAGAACATTGACGATCCGTCGGAGATGTTTTGTTCACACTCTCAGGAATAACAGGAATAACACTCCCCACTCTCAGGAATAAACAACAATTATAACAAATTAATTTATATCTAGCTCGCTATTCTTGCTCCTTTTAGTTTTCTTGATGAAACATGGAATGGGTCGGCCTACCTTTTGGCCTTTTAGCTTCAACAAGAAATGTCACTCAATTAAAACCGCAAGTAGAGTTCCTATACGTATTACAAATACAAAGACCAATAAATATCGTTATATTACATTGTTATTGCATAATACATATGTTTACCTATAGATATGTATATTTAAGAATATATATTTAACTGCAGTATAATCACAGAGATATCTTTGTCCTACTACTTAAATGCATGCATGAGCATTGTGTTACAGAAAAAAAAAAGAAAAGCGGTATTGTGGTTATGTAAAGAATGTATTAACAAAGCCACGATCCTGTTTTAGTAAAATTAAATCCTGTAACAGAGTTATGCACCTGAATCTTGTTCTAATGTTATTTTTCAGTCAGATATCGATTTGTTCCCGAAGGCACATAGATTGCCTTCGCTAGGGAATTGCATTTTTTTGCAGGGCCGCAAAACTAAGATCAATTTTAGTCAAGACTAGACATAAAAACCTTGTTTTAAAGTTTGCTTGAAAGTCTTGCTAGAAATCATGCTTGCATATTTTAATCGTCGGATACACCGGGGAATCAAAAATATTGCAGGCATCAAGTAATATATAGTATTACATTGTCATGTTGTAACAAAGGAATCACATCCGTATAAAAATAGTAAATACCAGTATTAAGTGTTATCGGTTTAACATCATCATCATCATCATCATCATCATCATCATCATCATCATCATCATCATATAGCAGCTTGTCCCGTCCATTGCTGTACATAAGCCTCTCTTAACCTAAACTATTTTGCTCGGTCCTGGGCATCTTGGATCCAGTTTGAAGATGTCGTCTTCAAATCGTCCGTCTGGGACGCCATTCTATTATTCTCTTAGTCCATCTGTTATCTGACATTCTTGCGACGTGGCCAGTCCAGTTCCGTTCTAAGTGGGTTACGGATGCAATTCCATTCTTTCAATTGCATCCATAACTTTTGTTCTTCTACGTAGTTCTGCATTCCGGATTATATCTCGCAATGTCACTCCTAACATAGACCTCTCCATTGCTCGTTGAGTTATTCTTATTTTATTGATAGTTTTTTTGTGTTAATGTAAGTGTTTCCGAGCCATATGTCAACACCGGGAGGACGCATGTGTCAAACACCTTTCGTTTAAGACACATCGGTATATCTGATTTGAATATATGTCTCAGCCTGCCAAAGGCAGCCCAAG
>WYDF02313324.1:0-14839 GCA_009867245.2 Adranes taylori
AAACCAGTTCTTCAGTTGCCTGTAGCTCGAGATGCAGGTTCTCTAATGAGGGAGGAACTGAGTGCAACGCCGGGACCGAGCGCCTCTCCCATTCATTATTCTATCATAGCAATCATTCTACAATGACCCTATCAGTTCGAATGGATTCGAATGCTTATTCTGCACCAACTCATTCATACATCTATAACTTTTGCCCTATACACTATACACCATCTTCACCGGTCTGTCACTCTCATCCATTGCCACCTTTCGAAAGTTGGTCATAATTTGGATGATTTCTATGTGTTGTCATTTAGGTGCAAGGTGGAAAGTAACCAACTGAATATCTTTACGGGTATTATCGACGGTATATGGAGGGATGTCATTTTAATCTGCATTAGCTTTAATAAAAAGCAATAATTTAAATATCACTGTTATTTGTTATTTTTCAAAGTACTAGCCACCATTGTCGATGCACTCTTGCATTCGCCCAATCCAATTGTTAAAACATTTATTCTACTCTTAAATCAGTATGCTCAAAATGGTAATTTGGAAAGCATCGACTGCTTGTTCAGGTGATTGAAATCGTTGACCACGCAGTGCATTCTTGATGGCGGGAAATGTAAAAAATCGTTGGGACTTAAGTCAGGGATGTACGGAGGATGATCAAGCATTCGCTGTTTTGTTACTCCAAAAACTCATATGTGTCTCAAGCACTCGCGTTGTCATGGCGAAGGATGATCCGACGGTGTGCGTTGGTTTTTTACAGGTCAGAAATGATTTCTGGCAAACAAACGGTTGTGTACGAGCAGTTACCGTCCGTCGATTTTGTAGAGGAATTGTAGCCACATGTCCGAATTTTGATACAAAAGTTGCGAGCATCTTTTTCGACACACTGCGGGAACAGCTGACTTTGGATGTGTTCTCCTCATCTTAATACACCCAAACAGTAAACTGGCGTTACCAAAACTCGTCACCACTGACGATATTGACACATTTTTGGAGCGGCTCTGTTGAGACGACTTCTTCGGCAACAACTTACACGAGCCGCTATTTGTTCCTGGTTCAATAAATGTGGGATCCAGCGTGAAACTAATTTTTTCACACCCAACTCATCATGTAAAATCTTTTAGATCGAGGTCTTAGAAATGCCCAAGGAACTCCTGATCTCCCAGTAGGTTACATCACGATCTATATTAATCATCTCGCGCACAGCATTACCGTTTTCCTGGGCGACCGCTGATTTTGGTAGATCTGGCCTAAGATCATCGCTGAGATTTATACATCCACGTAAGAATTCAGAGTACCAGAGAGAAATTGTCGATTGATGTGGCGCTTCTTTACCAAAAACAGCAACCAACTTTGCAAGACATTGTTTTTGCGCTAGTCTTCTTCGAAAATTTTCAAGATTCAATTCCATGTTTCTGAAAGCTTTACTACCTTTAAAAATTCACTGTGACTGTACCACTTGTATTTGGACAAAATTTTCAACACGTGTCAATATAATTTTGAGGTTAATTTCGCAACCATATGATTTCATACTTTCGCTCTCTATGTGGAGGTATGCAAAATTAAAATGACATCCCTCGAGGCATCATGCACATATTTGTTAGTCGGCCACTAGTCTCTATAACTGGAAACTTTTTTATTTCCATCAACATATTTAAGCCAAGACATTTTTTTATTTCTTGATTGTTAGTAGGATGTAAATTAAGGCAATATTTTCTGGGGCATATAAATTTGCCTAAAAAACGATATGATCCAAAAAATCATCCGTAAAATATAAACAAAATAAATTTGTCATAGCTAGAACAGCATATGCAATACCGGATGGGCCAGTGAATGGGATTTGCATCAGCGCGGGAATATTAATCTTATCGCATGAAAATGGTGAAGTTACATTTTTCTCTTCTATTTTTGTCGCGAAGTGTTTGATCGAATATACTCAATGGAATATTGATCTCCGAATCTTCTCCATATTATCCAACATTTTCTCTTTCAGGATCCTTCAAAACAATGCAACACAGGGATTGTCCTAATTATTTTCAGATGAACAATCCGACTCGTCCATCAGAATTGATTCAGTATCAGACGGAATAGCCTGTAAATCCGAAAACATATGCTCGAGTTCTTCTCTTTCATGCCTACCAATCTGAAGGGTAAATAGTGATCCCTAAAAATTCTGAGAGCTTATTAAATAATATGAAAATAAAATTTTATATTTTATTTTCAGATTATTCATAACATTAGGTGGTGTAAGAAATGTACAGGCACCCTTAATTGAGCTACATGATAATGGTATAACTGGTAGCCCGTTGCCCCACAAAAAGTTAAAGATTGCGTGCCCGGAAATTCTTGCATAATGAAAATTATCACTCACTATTTATCCACGCCACAAGTACATTTACAGAAAGTTCCTTTTTGCGCGCTTAAACGAATCAGAAGTTTTGTGAGAATTTCTGGAGGGAATTGCAATGGTATTAGTGAGAGTATTTTCGTGAAAAAAGTTTTTATGATGACGTCATAGATGAGTTTGCAGATGAAAAGGTTTGTAAAACAAATGTCTTTTTGGATCAAAAATTGTTTTGTGGAAACTCTTCAATTTCCCCTTTTGTATGCTTCTAGACACGCCACTGTTTAATGTATATTCCTAGTTCAACGCCTACATATTACAGTTCCATTTCACTATTATGTATTTATTTGGCGAGCATACCTTCTATATCTATAACAATAAATCTGCGACTCGTATAGAATTCGTGCATCTATTAGGCATAAGACAAAATATAAAAAAGTAACATACGAGTAGATGTGAAGAGATCAGAGACAGAGAACAAAGCCAGGCAAATATATGGCCACAAGCGCGTATATAAATACATATAGAAAACGTTTGTCATGTGGAGGCAAACGATGAAAGGTCACGACCTTTAAAATGCGAACGAACCTACGAACATAGGATTTTGATTATAAAGCGTCGCGACGTCGTAGACTGTAGACGTCGAATGCAATAATAGCAGCATCCGTCAAAAATTATGCTTCTCTGCGGTGATGTATCGTCCTGATATGATGAAAAAGTATGGAACTATGTAACGTGTGTACCAACATGCATTTAATTTTACTTCACAGGACAAGCTCCTAAATATCTGACACATAATATAAAAATTTCAAACCTGTCCCAGATTAAATCTATCAAGGAGGCAGAAAATAAAAACATATAACTTCTTCAACAAGTTTTGGTTTTGGATTTTTATCCTTCAACCATTATTATTCGAATATGACATAATCTGGTGTTTTGTTAATGTAACTTGGTTTTAACAAACATTATCATTCACGATGCCTGAATGCCATTATCTCTTGAAAAACGATTGAAAGGATTTTCTTCCGCGTACGTCTCATTTTATAAATCTTCCATTATTTATTATATATTTATTGTATTTATTATTTATTTATTGTATTTAAATTTTCTTTGACATTTCCACAAAAGTGTAAATATTCTTCCACAAAATTGTAAAACCTGAACTGTAAACCCTGAGCATTATAGAAAATATTCCTGTTGAAACACTTCAACTACTACTACAAGAGACATCTTTAACCAATTTCTTTTATTACGATACTTCGCAGCGCAGTGGAACTGGCTTAACGGTCATAATTCCCAAACCACAAAAAGATCCAAGAAACGCTTAGTCAAATCGTCTAATCACTATCCTTAATGTCGTCTAATAACTAGTACCACTCTCGTATAGTGTGAAGCACCTACCTACCTATCAAGCAACGACGCAGAAGCCTGCATGACCTCTAGTTGTTCATTTCTAAAACCGCACTGTATACTCTTAATAAAAGAACAATAAACGCGAGTCGATAGTAAATAACCGGTTTGTACATTTGTCAATTGCCAAACCGTCGCTAATTAAAATCCATCACCATCTACTGTATGTAGCATATACTTATTTAACTGCAAGTGTGAACCCACCTGGAGCTTCAAATCTTGTTAGAAAATGTAGTTACACTTTTGCTTCTAGTTATACAATTTAATAACTTTTATTAAAACTCATCAACATCTACGTATATAGCATTTACGTATTTAACCCACTATATCGGATATTTTAATGCCTTGCCAACTGTCAAACTTGAAGAAAATTGTTATATAACGTTATTCTGTTTTTATTCAAAAGATTTTGTACAATCCTGGTATATTATTTAGAATTTATACTGACCATGGTAATACCCAGTTCCATTTCGAATTACAGTTACCTTTATTTTACATCTAGTTACTTTTATATTGAGGCGGGTTCCGCACCATGTGCGTTGGATCACACCATGTGATTTTTTGTTTACAAAGAGCTTACCCATGTGCTTGGTCTGTTTATAGACAACTCGATTTCGTGCTTTTTTGTTTAAACACAACTCGATCTCATGCCTTTTTATTTACATCGTAACCGGCAGCCATTTTGGATTTATAAACATTTAGGTTATCTTGTGTAATATTTACCAGTATTGCGTCATACTACATCAAAACATAACCTCAACCAACAAAACTCAAACAACAATGCAATCAATTTATTTCAAATACAAGTGTGTACCCACCTTTAGTTTTTAATCAATCACGTGACGACGACAGGACTAGACATACTCTCACAGGAGACATACACCGGATAAAATTTTCACTCATCGTCTACGGGGGGACACTAAGTTTAGTCAGGTTCTCGAATTTTTAACATCTACTCCATGTAGCATGCACTTACTTCAAATACCAATATAAATACATGATTTAATCTAATTAGTTTTTAATTTTAATTTTTTTAATCCATTATTTTAAAACAACCCTGTATGCTTTTGCCACTGTTAAGACCCGTATATTTACAATATTTTCATACAACTAGTATACAACTAGTCTCTCGACAGAAGTACAGTACCGGAAACCAAAGGTGTAGGGGTACTAAAGTATAATAGTTGTAGGAGGAATGTGGCATACTATAATTAAACGAATAAATTTATGCGGTGTATAACCAGAAAATCTTTGTATATTGAAGCAACAACGTATGCTGAATGATGCAACAACGTATGTAGGTATATTGAAGAAACAACGGTTGTCCTAGTGAATACTGTAGCTATACTCGTAAGTACTTGTAAGACCATTTCCAATATCCTATAAGGCTCTTGCGGGAAGATATCAGCGGAAAATCAAACGGCATGGCAGTAGTAACTGTTCAGAAGAACGGGACGTTGCAATAACCGCTAGGAAAAATGTGCAATCAAGCGTAGCCAAAAGATGCTGGAACAGATTACTACTGGATGTAAATGATGACCAATGGGGTCTACCATACAACATAGTAGCAAAAAACCTACACAGGACACCTAATCCAGACAACGTGGAGGAAGTCATAACTGCTCTTTTTCCAACGCACCCAGAGAGAAGAATAATAGAGATCAACATAGAGCCTACAGAGGTCGCACTGTTCGAACTCAAGAAGATATAGGATAGCGTCACAGGAATAGGTATAGGTAAGGCACCTGGCTCGCATTATAACGCATTGGCCAAAGGAAAGTTCTCCAATCAATGGAAAACTGCAGAGTTGGTCCCTATCCCAAAATCTAAACCTACAGCAGCAAACATAACGGCATATAGGTCTATATGGCTACTTAACTCCATGGCAAAATTCTTTAAAGGCTTCTGCTGAATAGAATAAATGAAATAATGGACAATCAGATTGCAAAAATTGAAGATTTAAATTTGGGTTTAGAAGCGGCCTCTCAACGATGGATGCACTTGATTAAGTCCACAATATTGCAACAAAATCAGTCCAGGGCACAGTGAAATAGGATATTATGCGCGTTGGTAACTATAGACGTTAAAAACGCCTTTAACTCTGCTAGCTGGGAACACATTCTGCTATCACTCGGGATACTACACGTTCCAGCCTACCTACGTAAAAGTATTGACTATTTAAGACTACGTACTCTCCGACACGAGACAAGAAGTGGCATGTAGTTGACATTCTTAACAAGCGGATTACCACAAGGATTCGTTCTAGGACCCATATTTTGGAACGTGTTCTACGATGGGCTCATGATATTGACAATTACGGCTGGACTATGACCAGTAGGATACGCTGACGATGTAGGCGTAATAGCATCAGCAAAGGAACCAGCTAAGCTTGAATATGTAATTAATAAAATACTATTCCGCATAGAAGAGTGGCTGGCGGAACGTAAACTGCAACCCGCTACTCGTAAAACAGAAGCGCTCCTTCTCATAGGGAAAAAAAGTGCAAAGTTCCAAATATACATATCAAAGGGCAACAAATACAGGTTTTAAAGTCATTACAGTACCTGGGAGTTACATTAGATAGTGGCTTTTTGTTCTCTAGTCACATCCATGAAGTGACGGACCGTACTTCGAATAAAGCCTCCCAACTATCCCAATTAATGCCTACAATTGCAGGACCAGCAACTCAGAAGAGACATATACTACATAAGGAGAGTTACGCTGCTCGGTAGGGGCAGATGCTATGGACAAGGCAATGACTACGGCAATCGCAAAGGTACAATAATGCGTGCTTTTGGGAGTGACAACAGCGTACAGTAAGACATCAACAAAAGCACTGAAGGTAATTGTCGGTATTCCACCAATAAAACTCTTAGCACAAGAGCGTCAAAGACTAAAAGTTAAGGCTAGAGAAGCCATTATGGCTTAACGGCAAATGGAATGGGAAAAAGCTTCTAAATGAAAGTAAACACGGAGACTTGAGCTTCTTTCTAATACAAATGATCACCGGTCATAGTTGTTTCGGGAGATACTTAAGAAGATAAACAAGAAGCAAAACACGAAATGTGAGCATTGCGAACATCCTAATGACGATGCGGAGCACACAATCTTTGAATATACCGCGTAGGAAACAGAAAGAATAATCCAGCCGAAGAACATAAAAGAATTAGTGATAAAATCGGAGGCAAACTGGAGAGCTGCTGAAAAATTCGCCAGTATGGTGCTACAGCTAAAAGCGTCGATAGCGGAGACGAGAGAACAACAAGCACAAATAACTTAAAATAGCACACAAGAAGTGAGATAGAGTTCGCCTGATCCCCTAAACCGAGAGAAATCCACTACTCGGAACGGCGAAGTAAGGCAATAGACCTCAACAGAGCTACCATGAAGAATGCGCAAGTGATACCGTTATAGTCTATGGTGTCATGCCCTACGTAAACCAAATTCTCAACGGGTTTAGTGGGTGAAATCCCATACTGTGTTAATTGATAATTCTCCACCTCCCTCGTAAAACAAAAAAAAGAAACAAATAAAGACTGTAACTTCCACCTTCACCAAATATGCCAAAATCCTTCAGAATGACTTTCTTCTCTTTCAAACAATAAATAATTTCAAAGAAAATATGACGAAATTCCTAAAGCAAATATTTGCAAACAGCTACAAAATCGACAATAAGAATATAAAACACATTATATGCATATGAAACCAGCCAGGCCAGACGTTCAAAACAATAGAACACAGCAAGCAAGAAAATAAACAATTTCTTCGCGTGAGTTAGTGCGTATATTTCGCAGAAGCAGTTAACCAGCCAGACACGCACAATGCCCTTTCTTGGCCTACCTCAACACCAAACGCCGACACGCAACGAAACGCAGTATAACAGTTCAATGCTACGCTAGACATAACTCCGAGCCGTACACGCATTTACACACGCACCGTCAGCGAAAATTCAAGAACAAACCGCACGCACTAGACGCAGCAGATAGAAGGCCTATTCCAAGGTTTTGCGTGTTGAGCAATATTACGACCATGTTTTCTCACACACGCATAATATAGCTAGAACTTGGTATATTTTGATGTGTATGATTTGATAAAACCGCTAACTTCATGGTAATATGGAGAAATGCGTGTGCTATGTTTTATGCGTTGAAGGTTTCTTACTATGTTCATTACTCGTTGATCATAAGGTCCTTCTGGCAGAGCTACATAAAAGTTAAGCGTTGTTCACATAAAGTATTTACATTTTATTGTACTACCCTCTGTTTAAAATGATTGTCTCATTAGTTTTTAATTCAATGTAGAATTTAAATGTCTCTTATTAAATATCCTGTAACAAATTACGAGTACTTGAATATTATGTGCGAAAAACTGAACATCATGTGTCACTTCCAAACAACATAGACTTTTCGAATGCTTTTCTAATCCTTTGAGGTCGGAATCATTTTATGTCAAGGAAAGTGAGTAGGTAAGGGGGCGATTTGGCCAGACAGATGGCTCAACACACGCGACCAGTGAACGGCACAGTGAACGGGACGGTAGGAACGAGGATACCGTGGGAAGTAGTATAGGAACATAAGGGGAAGATAGGTAAGCAGAATGTGGGGAAGAAAGCAGAGGTGAGATTTAATAATTGGGGTGAGATTTGATAATAGGGGTGAATTCCGATAATAGGGGTGAGTTACGTTAATAGGAGTGAGTAGGGGTAATAGGGGTGAGTTGGGGTAATAGTGATGAGTAGGGTAATAAGGATAAGTAGGGATAAATAGAGATAAGTGAGGTTAAAGGGGTGAATGGGGAAGGTAAGAGAAAGGAAAATATATTGATTATATCATCTAGAATATTATGAACCATTTGTCCAATGTTTCCATAGTAGAAAAAAAAACCACGGCTCTCAGGACACGAACCTGCACAATAGCACGAACATCTCACGACATATATCTACCATGATTTTGTTCGCGAGCGCGAACATCTCGCTACATATCTCTACCATGCTATTGCTTACGAACGCGAACATCTTACGACATCTCGCGACATATCTAAACTATGGTTTTGCACACTAAAGCGAATTCTTGCCAACGAACACTATGTGTGCTGTTGGTTACCTAAATTTTGCAGATGCCTGCATCTTTACAGATTTCTGGTGTATATTGTTAATTCAGTGCTAGATGGCCCTATCTTTTCGTTTTCGATAATAATGTGGTAGTATAGAATACGGTAATAATGTGGCGGTAATAATAACGTAGTATGCATTGAATTTGACAGCTATCATTTAAAAATCCAATATGGTGGATGACAGAACACTTCCGGTTGGCGAGAAATTAGATTTTTTAATTTTTAATTTTTGAATATTGGGCTGGGAGACGTCATGACCTTGACTCAACTCGATCTAAACATAATCTTCTTCATGCATTCATATGTCGGATATATCATACATTGTCGCACGCATTTGCGTTTGATATACGTCAGGGTTGTGCGAGAGGGTCTTTTTTTGCCGACATTTTGAATTTTTGTAAAAGTGCTGATATACTACAGGGTTGTCCAAAAATGTACAGGGTTGGCCAAAATTTTTAAATAATGTACAGCAATGTCCAAATTTTTGTTCAGACCTGACTACCCTGCCTGATGCACCGTTTATACATAATTTCATCAATTTCCTCCTCCTGTACTGATATCTAAATTAATACAAATTATCAACACTAAGGCTGAAAATGATGCTAATCCTTTTTTGACGCTTAGGAATGCATTTACGCATGCCACGATGTTAGTTTATTTAGCTTGTACTTTATGGGCAGCTGTAGGAATCGCCTGAGATAAAGAGTATTACCCACTACACCCTTTCCTCCGAGCTCTACAAACCCTTTCGGAAGGAAGCGTGAAAACATTACTTCAAAGCAGTTGGAAGGATATTGCTGCTTCTGGCGCTGCTACTAGTTATACTTCTGGCGTATAGCTTTTTTTAACATCTTTCGCTTACAGCAGGCTTTATTAACTGTTAGTACTAGCTTAGCCAACTATCACAGTTTCCACATTTTGCTTATCAACGTCCCCTGCTTATCTCGTCTTCCTCATTCTTACGTATTATTTACATACGAACGTTGCTACGGATTCCCATTCATTTGTTCCGCTCACCATTACTGGTATAAGATTAGAGGCTGATATTGTTTTTCCCACAGTGCTATTAATCACAGTACATCTGAGGTGTTCCCACGTCGGACAGACAAAGGGCGTATGTTCTGCATCGACTAAATTTACGCAGCAGTGTTCCATGCTCCATTTAGGAGCTTACCGATTCGGCACAAGTAAGCAAAAGTCTACGTGTGTCAAGCAGTAGTCTACGCAACGATATTTTCGTCCATACCATGGCTGTATTTGTGGGATCAATTACCTTGTCCAAGAACCACTTTCTATCTGGTCCCATTCAGCTCGCAGTCTTGACAATGTTTGATCATCTCGCTGAATCTTGGGAATAGCTTTATTCTCTATGTATGTTCTGCTACATTCTGCTGCCCGGATATACAGCGGTAGGCTACATGCAATGACCTGAAGTGGAATGTGGATGACGTTCTGTAAAAAGAGATCATTGCTATCAATGTTTTGAGTTTGATTCAATAGTTTACGGATATTTTGCCAAAATTGAATTGGTAGTACTACACAAAAGCTTTCGTCTTTCCATTTTTGCACCCCAATCCTTGACATTAATCGTGCTAAGTATCCATTGTTTTTTGGTATGCATTTTAATGTGGTTTTTGAATGAAATACTTTTGTTAAGCATCCCGATTAGGTACTTGACGGCAGTCTCAAATTGCACTTGGTGTCGTGGTATATTATCACGAGCATAGGTGCTTGAGTCTTAGTTGGGGCTAATTCTAGTTTTAGTTACTTTGTGACGGTTGCGAAGGTGTCTTTGAATTATCTACTAAGGGTATTGGTATCATGAGCTTTACTTAGCAGTGCAATGTCATCAGCGAAAGTCACTGTCCGCATGTCAACTGTACACTTGGCTCTAAGTAGCTCATCTGACATAAAGTTCCATAACTTTGGACCCAATACAGAACCTTGGGGAACACCACAAGTTATTGAGGATGCTAATCCTAAAGTTTCTTAGAAATAATGAACATATGTTTTTCGACATCTGCATATAAATCAAATAGGAAAACATATTTAAAAAAATTTATAAATCTATTTTATATTGATGATATAAAATAGATTGAAACGATTTCTAAATATTTCTAAAATATTTCTAATATACATACTTTTCTCCATTAATTTATTGTTTTTAATGTAGCATAATCAAGTTCGATGAATGCTACTGTAATACATGTAGATCTCCTAAGCCCTATGGCATTTGTGCGTTTTTTATCAACGCAAATACGAAGGTTCTTATGTTTTCCTTTTTTTTTTGGTTCCATAAAAGTTGTCGGTTGCAGCAGGCGCCACGTTTTGCAGGAAATTCGTTTTGCGATTTCAGGTCTTTGTTTTCATTTTTCTGAGATGGGAATATATATGTATATATAAGGTAACCAACACACTTGAAAAAAATTTTCTTCGAGTACTAACTTCTAAATACTTTTAACAAACGCAAGTTTCCTTCTAAAATATCTAACAATTAAAACTGCAAAAATAAATGCTTTCATGTTGTTTTCCCTTTTGGAAAAATTTATCGTGTGGATAGGATGAGAGTTCCGCCATCTTAAATCAAGAAACAATAGGAGTGTAATTGACTACATGCTTGCCCAAATTCCTACTGCTTCTCATTGCTTGTCCAAAAGACAATTTTTTGTTTACAACTCTTTCTTGGACAACTATTTCTTGGAGCAGTGTCTACAGCTGTAGTCTACCTTTTGTTCACATCTACAATTCTAACAATTTGCAACAAATGTTAGAGACATACATACTGAATCTAATATTTTTCATATACCTTACATACGTGTATTTCGTACATATTTTGTACGTGAATAATAACAAAAAACCGGATCACTAATAAATTAATATTTGGATACCTTTAGGTATAAGTGTCATACAAAATCTTTTCAAACCTACGACGTCAGACCTCTATCAACCATTCCTGCATTAAATTCATTCTCAGACCTCCCCCTCCTAATCGTCCATTTCCAATATTCGTTTCCATCTTCCTTCTACTAAAACCAAAATGTGCATCTTCCGATCCTTATTTCGTTCTAGTCGTCCTTCACATCAAATTCTGCGTCGTCGGTCAGAAAAACGCATCGTCCTTTTTGTTCATTCCATCTCCTACCGATCACTTACTTGCCTCTCTCTCTCTCTCTTGTTCTTCTTGATGTCCTATCCTCCTCTCTTGTAATGCAGTCGCCTGCATTACTGATCCTTCTACTACACTGCCTTTCTTGTTGTCTAGGTTTTTAGACTGTGTGATAAGAACGCATCGTTGCTTTGCTTTGCACAACTGAAGTGGAAAGGACAAATTAGAGTTTGAAAGTAAGTCGGGTATGTGTCTATGTAAAAAGTTCTTAATTATGTTTTGTTGTTCAACTTTACAATTTTCCACACAATTAATGTACAAAGACAGCCAACGAATGGATTCAAATACTTAATTATAAGTTTATGGTTCCATGTTTTATTTACAGGCATTGCATGCCCATCTGTTTTTTGACCTACTGAGGAACAATTTGTTACGATAGTAAAAATATAAATCATCGATGACTATCGGTCTAAGTCTATTTAGCTCTATGACATCACCATAAAGATTAAAAATTCCCAAACGAAAACAAAAATATACTAAAAAAAAATAATTTAATTTTATATAAATTAAAATCTGGACATGGTTAAACATCTGTACCAAAGGAATAGAAGATTATGTTCGGAAAATTATTTACAGTAATTGAATTACTGTAGCTCCAGATATATTAAAAGCATTAAAAAGAGCGTTAATACTTTGCAAAGAAAAACAAATGAAACCTCTATTAATTAATACTTATTAAAATACATATTTTGAGTTTAAAAAATGTTATTGTTACAGAAAATGTTATGCTGAATTAATTCAACCACAAGATCAAGGGATAATCATTTGTATATGTGTAAATATTGGATAATACTTTAAGCCAGGTCTCTGAAAAAAACATCACGTTGAAATTGTGACATGGGGTTGTATGAACCCTAACTGTTTAATCAACTCTCTTACTTACTTAATGCCTTTCGCACTTATCCAGAGCATACGGCTTCGACGATGTTTCGCCAGCGCACTCTATTTCTATCGAGGACCTTCAGCTCTCCAAATGTCTTTACTTTCTTCTTTGTCTCTTCATCCACAATCCTTCTCCGTGATGCCTTTGGTCTTACACGTTTCCCTTTCCCCTGCGGATTCCAGAACAAAACCTATCCCTCCAAAGCAACCTGGTTTTTTCGGACGGTATGACCAAACCACCTCCATTTTATTTTCTTGATTTGAATAGAGATGGGTTCCTCTCTCGTTTTGTTCCAAACGTTTTCGTTAGACATCACATTTGGCCATAGGATTCGGAGAATTTTTCTGAGGCATCTATTCAGGAAAACGTGCAAGCTACTGGTGATTTTAGAGGTGATCTTCCAAGTCTCATAACCGTATAATTGCCCTTTCTCTGGATTCTTTCTCGGATTCTTTCTCTGACATCTGTAGTTGCACCATCATCATGAGTCACTAAGTTCCCAAGGTACGTGAACTTCTACATTTTCGATGTCCTCATTGCTCAGTGTTGTTACATCTCTTGTGTTTAACTACAGTATCTTTGTCTTCGAAGAGTTTACTTTTAGACCCACCATCTTGACTTCGCACTTGAGATCTTGGAGTTTCTTTTCCATATTAAGATGGTTCTGTGAGAGTAGAGAGATATTATCTGCAGAATCTAGATCCTCCAATCGTTCAGTCAGCTTCCACTGTACTAACTAATCGACACAATTTTGAAATGAACCGTAAAGATTTGAAAAGTTTTTTGAGAATATTGATGTAAACTGGATATCATAAACTGCTTACCGAACGTATTTACTGGAGTTTGTATGAAGATATTGGAGTTCCATTGGTCGCAAATTGCATGTCACGTAATAGGTTCTCAGACATAAAAAAAGGTGCACTTTATCGACAATTCTCTAGCTGCAGCTTCAACTGATAAAATGTTCACAGTAAGACCGTTGTGCATTCAGAGAAACTCGTGCTAGTGGGGAGTTTTCCATGAAATTTGTCTGTGGATGAGTCTATGATTAAACATTTTGACTGTCATTCGGCCAAACAATGGAAAAACTCGTGCAGTCCCGCTATTGGAATTGGGCTCCAACAAATTCTGATGGCTACTGTTACACATTCGATGTTTATTGTGGTAAGCCAATTATAGAAGTTCCTGTTGATCATCTCGGTGCGAGAGTCGTGATATCTCAGTTGACAAAGATGCCGATTTTCCCAAAATCAGCATATTGTGTGCTTCGATAATTTTTTTAGAAGCTATCAATTGTTGCATGCTTTGCAACCCTTAGGCTACGAAGGCACAATGCAAGAGAATAGAACTAAGAAGTGTCCACTGTAAAAATAATCTAGAGCGGAGTATGACCACTAGTTGATACGGAAAACTACGCTGGAAAGATAACAATGTTGTCACTATAGGAACCAACTTTGACCCTATAGTGCCTCTACGAAAAGTAAAAAGATGACGCAAGCTTCTAAAGCAAAATGTGGAATTAGATGCTCCAAGCCTAATCAAAAACTATAACAAAGGAATGATGGCGTCGACCAAATGGATCAGTCCAACATATATACCGGGTGACCATAAAAGGGAAAAACTTGGTGGTGGATAATATTTACGTACTTTCGGGATATTGCGATATCCAATGCTAGTCGACAACATGCTTTATTCAGCAAAATTGGACAAATGGCATACATACATGGATGAATTATTATTATTCATACGGACGATTGAATAATAATAGGGGTGTGTAAGGGGTGATGGCACGACATGGTCAATATAGCCAACCCAAACGTCAACCTCGCCTGCTCGAGTAGTGACTATGTCATCCGGTGCACCCTGCTATAAAACAAAAGAGGCTCTGGCGACCGAGTCACGGCGGTATAACCGTTCAACCTAGAACGAAGGAAAT